>VDFB02000010.1:23496476-23546290 GCA_007258455.2 Sequoia sempervirens | reverse complement strand
ATTGCTATGTTGATAAACATAATGTCATGGTTGAATTAATATATAAAATTAAGAATGACCCATACTATAGTGATGTTGCAATAGATTACAATGCTTTAAATTTGTTGCCTTCTACAAGTACTGACATCTTTGATCTTCTTCACACAATGAAAGAATCGACACATAACACATCTGAACTAATGGAAACTCCAGAAAGTGCTATTGATGAGGAAGCTAAACTTGAGGACTCATCATAATTTATTCCATTGATTCCCAACCCTCCTTGAGAATTGTAGGAAATTAAAGATGCCTTAAAAATTAAAGACACTAGTCAAAATACTTTTCCTTGGCCTGAGATAAATTCTATCCCTTTCAATGAATATAATACAAAAGGGTTATTAAGCATGGCTTTTCCAATCTTGTTCCCCACTAGCACGTAAATTCCCCTGCAATCGAGAACCATACAAATTCATTTACATGAATATTCCTTGCACTTGATGAGATACTATGATAATAGTTTGGGAGGCATTTCAGATTTAGATATTACCTTTATAATTTGATAATGAGACATCAAAGCCAACAATTAGCTTCATTTTTTATGAAACAAACTTGGAGGAAAGGATTCCAAAGTTTGTTCTTGCTTTACGACAATTACTTCGGGAGGCACCAGACACCCAGATAGAAAACCAACTTGTTCACTTTGGTGCATCCTTGTGAGGAACACACTCGTATTGGGCCAAGTGTCATCAAGAGCTTGCAGAAATGATCCATCAGCTTGGTACACCAACTCTATTCTTCACTTTGAGCTCTTCAGACACAAAATGGCCTAATCTGCATAGGATAATTGAACCTCATTCCCAGTTGCATATGCCATACTCCTGAAGGTGCTTCATAGAGAATATTGTACATAACCCACACATAATAGCCTTGTACATGCACTTGCGATTCACCATTTTTCATGAAGAGGTTATTGAGAGAATTTTCCACACAAAGGACTACTGGTATAGGTATGAGTGGCTACTGTAAGGAAAATTAGATGTGGAAACAACTCTCCTAATGTCAAAGACTCAGCAAAGAATGTAGATATACTTTTAATTTTTCAATTACAGTCTAATTAAGATGCACTTTGAAATAAATAGCATAAATAGAGAATTAGACAAACACATACGAACACCAGATATACATGGGAAAACCCTTACGGGAGAAAAACCCACCACATCAAGAGAAATCACTTTGTATTATAGTAATGGAGATTACATACAAATATCAGACTTATCTTTCTGATGTCATATTTCAGAAGCTTTCATAATGATCAAACTTGTACAGGAACCTTCAAGTTACAATCTTTACATAATAGAAATCACTCTGATACAATTTAAATTGTTCAAACAATTGTTCTTTGAACCAACCGAACCAGTTACAAACTGCAACTCCAAAGTATATCCATGTCGCCCTTGTCTATCAAGCTTCCCCTCAGTAACATCTGCAATAGTTCAACTACTAGTGATTCCCATTCGGATCCTCTGATTGGTCCACAAGACGCCACATAGGAAAGTCAAATGGTCAAAGAGCTTCAATCTATGTTGGCATCTTGGTGAGACACTAATGGTGTCTCCCTAATGCCACAAAGTCTTCATATTGATATCGGCATAGATTCTGCCAGTCGGCAAGATGATATAGCGAACACCTTGAGACATACTAAATCCATCAACATCCAATGCATCTCTTTTGGAAAGAGATTCCTCATCGGCAAGATGTTTTACCGAGCTTCACATGTTGCATTGACTTCAATTTTCTATCAGTGAGACATACTGCTCTCACTAGGACTTCACATCAAGCCTCCTCAAGTTTCACCGACTTCAGTTTTCCTTTCGGCAAGACTATCACTCTCACCGGGAGATTATACCGAAGTCACATGTTATACTGATCATCAAACAATAGTCGGCAAGACATATCATTGTCGCCAAAAGGTTTCACCGAGATCCCTTATGTTACTCTGAAGCCATCAAAAGTCAACAAGACATACGTCCTTCACCGAGACTTTACTCTGAAGACTTTAAGTTACATCGAGCACTGAACGGTCGGCATATTCCATTATCGCTGAGACTTCTCCCCGAGACCCATGTGTTACCCCGATATCTCTATGCTATCGGTGAGACATTCTACAGTCACTGAGAGATCTCCTTGAGATCCTTTGTGTTACTCCGATGACCAACACATGAACCTCCATCGGTGAGACATTCGCACATCAGTAAGACTTCTTACTGATAGAATATAAGATACACCGAAGAGTACAAGATGTAACATACTGTCGGCGAGACAAAATATCTCGATAAGACTTCTCACCGAGCCACCGTAGGTTATCCTAATATACGATATGAGTGGCATGTCGGCCAAAGATCTCCAAGGGCGGTAAGAGGTCACAGGGAACACAATATGTCACAGTGATAGGATCATTCGGTGAGACAAAAGCTAGGTCACAATGACCTATACAAATCAACAAGGTTACTACTGCTAGTTGGCCAAACATGATGGATGTCAAACTGACTTTTCTCCAATAGAGGTTACAACCTATGATGATTTAGGCACATATTTCCAACAATCTCTCACTTAACGAAGATCACACAGGCACCTCCAAAGCACAATGAACCTACTAAAAATCATGGGCACTAAGGCCCATTGAACAGGCACACCACCTGAACTTTTATGTGCTCACTGGCTTCGTTAATGCATCTGCAACATTCTCCAGAGTATCAACTTTTTCCAAATTGACCTTTCCATCCTCCACCATATCTCGTACAAAGTGGTACTATACATCTATATGTTTCGTCCTGGCATGGAAAGTAGGATTCTTTGCTAGACAAATTGCACTGACTATCACAAAAAATAGTTATTTGCCCTACATCAAAACCAATGTTAGAACACAAATGTTTTAACCAAACCACTTCTTTACAAGCATGTGTAGTTGCCATGTATTCAACCTCTGTAGTGGACAAAGCGACTACAACCTTCCGCTTACTCATCCAACTCACTGCACCACCATTCAACATGAAAGTATATCCACTAGTGGACCTTCTGCTGTCAATGTCCCTTGCCTAATTAGAAACCACATAGCCTCAAATACTGAGAGTCCTCTGTGATTCAACCAAGTTCCCATGGTAACACAAAGAAAAATATGAAGTTCCCTTCAAATATTTGAAAACTCTCTTTATAGCATCCCAATGTGTCCTTCCAGGATTAGCCATAAACCGACTAAGAACTCCCACTGCTTGGGCAATGTCTGGCCTTGTACAGACCATTGCATACATGAGACTGCCAACCGCACTAGCATAGGGTACACTGGTCATGTCCTCCATCTCAGTAGGAGATTTTGAATGATCTTCAATGAATAGCTTCATTCCTTACAAATGGAACAACTAATTTCTTCTGATCATTCATACAAAATCTCTCTAGAAACAGTCTAATATGCCTCTACTTCAATAAGAGTTTTCTAAATTTTTTGTCCTAATTATCTCCATCCTAGAATATACTTAACTTAAGATCTCATTTCTAACTTGAGACAGCTAAGACTTAAGATTAGAAATCATTAGCTTCTGTGCCTATGAACAACATATCATCAACATAGAGAGCAATAATAAGAACTTGATCACTTTTAGCTTTATAATAGACACAATGATTAGATTTTGATCTCACAAATCCCAAAGACGATACAAAAGTATCAAATTTCTGGTACCACATTCTAGGAGACTGCTTTAACCCATACAGAGACTTCTTTAACTTACAAACCAGTTTATCTTTACCTTTTTCAACAAAGTGCTTAGGCTGGGATATATAGATTTCTTCTTCAAGATCACCATGAAGAAATGTTGTCTTCACATCCATCTGTTCAACCTCTAAGTCATACACTACTGCAAGTGACAAAATAAATCTGATAGATGTCAGCTTAGCTATAGGAGAAAAAATTTCCCCATAATCAATTTCCTCTACCTAGGAATAACCTTTTGCAACCAATCTTGTCTTGTACTTTTCCACACTGCCATCCAGACCAATCTTCTTTTTAAATACCCATTTGTAGCCCACAACTTTTCTACCTTTAGGAAAGGGCATCAAACTCCAAGTCTCATTCTTTTCTAATGATGTCGTTTCTTCGTTCATGGCTTTCAACCAAGAGTTTGAATTAGACATTTTAAATGCCTCCTTTACAGTCCTAGGCTCATCAGTGCTAGAAATTAAAGCATAAGCACAAGTAGAATCTATCAAAGAGAACCCATACCTATCAGGTTGTTTTCTTTCATGGGTTGTCCTCCTCACTTGCTGAGGCTGAGGTTCTTCTTCTTCTTCAGAACTTTCAGAACTGCTTGAGCTCTCCTCAGTTTCAGGTACATTTTGAATTTTCAATTCCTCTTTATCTGGAGTAGGAGGAATTCCATCTACATCCTTATTGTTTTCTAACTTTGTCTCTGACTGCAGATCCAAGGTAGAAGGCTTCAGCTCATGAAAGATTACACTTCTACTGTACACAACCTTCTCTGTATCAGGATTCCAAAGCTTGTATCCTTTTATGCCAACGCTATAGCCAATAAAAATACATTTGACAGCCTTGTTCTCCAACTTAGATCTTTTCTCATACAACACCTGAGCATATGCCTCACATCCAAAAACACGAATATGTCTCAATGAGGGCTTCTTACCAGACCACACTTCTAATGGTGTTTTTTCAACAAGAGCAAAATTTGGAGAATGATTAATTAGGTAACATGCAGTAGCAACAGCCTCAGCCAAGAACTTCTCCTCCAAGCCAACACTACTTAGCATACTTCGTGTTGTCTCCATCACTGTCCTATTGAACCTTTCTACAACTCCATTCTGTTGTGGAGTATAAGATGTAGTCTTATGTCTTTTAATCCCATGGTCTTTGCAATACCTCTCGAATTCATCAGAACAAAATTCCATTCTCCAGGTCCTTAAGCATTTTAATTTTCTTCGATCTAATTTTCTACAAGGTTCTTAAATTCCTTAAACTGACTGAATAATTCTAATTTACTTTTCAAAAAATAAACAAATGTTCTTCTCGAATAATCATCAATGAACAATACATAGTATCTTGATTTAGACAAAGAAGGAACATTCCTTTGGATTAAACACATACGAATGAATATAATCTAGCAAACGGAAGATTTGTGAGTAAGATAAAAAAGAAACACGGTGTTATTTTCCATATATACAGTGTTCAGAGAATTCAAATTCAAGGTTACAATCTTCAAGCCCCTCAACCAGGTTTTTATTCTTTAAGGTTTTTAAATCTTTCTCTCCAATGTGGCCTAGCCTATGATGCCATAGCATAGTCTTTTCTGTTGGAAGTTTAACTTCCATAGAATTTACACAATTAGGAATATTTCCCTCTTTACCTCCATGAGTAGCTACGTGACTTTACGGAGACTTGTTGTTGCATTGAACAGCATGTGCATCCGGCTTGTACAGTACCAATTTGAGCACCTACGTGACACCACTTAGAGCCTCTAGTCATCTTGCAGCCATTTCTAGAAATGGCTTGGCTCAATATCATTTAGCATACTTACGGAAAGTAAGTTTCGAGCGAGACTTGGTATGTCATTCCATTATTGATTCCCTTTACTCTGGCATTAGGGAATTGGATTCTGACTCTTCCATGACCAGCAATTTTCAAAGTTGAATCACTTGCCAAGTACACCTTTCCACCATCATATTCTTCATACTTCGTGAACCAATATCTATGAGATGTCATGTGGAAAGATGCTCGAATCAATCAACCCGGAGACATCATCAATAGTACGTATAGCCAAGGCTGCAATGAAGGCATCTCCATCACTGTGAGAAGATTCATTGTCGGAAGAATACTTCTTCTTCTTCTTCTTCTCCTCTTTACAATCCTTTCGGACATGACCAGGTTGCCCACAGTTCCAACACTTCACCTTGGACTTCTTGCCAGGAGACTTTGATCTCCCCTCTGATTTTGATTTAGATTTCTTGTCCTTATTCTTGCCTTTCTCTTTCAACCTTCCTCTAACAAGGGCCTCCTTTGCCATCTCAAAAGATTTCCTTCTCATCTCTTCTGACAGCAAAGATGCAACAACATCTTCCATCTTGAAATTGGATGTTGTACTCCCAATAGCCATCACCAGATGATCCCAAGAGTCTGGCAAAGAACACAACATAAGCATACAACGATCCTCTTCTTCAGTCTTCACACCAATAGATGTTAACTGTGCAATCAACATGTTGAATGTGTTCAAATGATCAGCTACAGATCCTCCTTGTGCATTCTCAAACTATATAGCTTCTTCCTTAGGAAGAGTTTATTCACCAAAGACTTCCCCTAATAAATAGATGTCAGTCTCTTCCACAAGGAAGATGCAGTATTCTCCTCATGCACATTCAGAAGAATGAAGTCTGCTAGACAGAGCCTTATCAGCCCCTTAGACTTTCTATTTGCAAGGTCCCAATATTCTTGCTTCATGCCTATAGGCTTCACTCTAGACACAACAATCCAAAGATCACGATCAACCAATAGATCTTCCATCTTAAGTTTCCACAACTCAAAATTGTTGCCATTGAATTTCTCTATTTCAATCTTTCCTGACGTGCTCGCCATCTCAATCTGTAATTAGAAATTGAAAAACTTCTACAAGATTCCCACTAAACATAAATTGACACATAAAACCCAATGTACCCACAAGGATAACACAATTGGCCAGGCTCTAATACCACTTGTAAGGAAAATTAGATGCGGAAACAACTCTCCTAACATCAAAGACTCAGGGAAGAATGCAGATATACTTTTAATTTTTCAATTTTAGTCCAATTAAGATGCACTTTGAAATAAATAGCAGAAACAAAGAATTAGAAAAACACTTATGAACACCAGATATACGTGGGAAAACCCTTACAAGAGAAAAACCCACCACACCAAGAGAAATCACTTTGTATTACAGCAATGGAGATTACATACAAATATCAGTCTTATCTTTTTGATGTCATATTTCAGCAACTTTCACAATGATCAAACTTGTACAGGAACCTTCAAGTTACAATCTTTACAGAATAGAAATCACTCTGATACAATTCAATTTGTTCACACAATTGTTCTTCGAACCAACCGAACCAGTTACAAACTGCAACTCCAGAGTATATCCATGTCGCCCCTGTCTGTCGAGCTTCCTCTCAGTAATGGCCGCAATAGTTCAACTACTAGCGGTTCCCATTTGACTCCTCTGATTGGTCCATGAGACACCACATAGGAAAGTCAAATGGTCAAAGAGCTTCAATCTGTGTTGGCATCTCGGTGAGACACTAACAGTGTCTCCCCAATGCCACAAAGTCTTCATATCAATATCGACATAGATTCCACTAGTCAGAAAGACGATATAGCGAACACCTTGAGACATACAAAATCCATCGACATCCAATGCATCTCTATCAGCAAGAGATTCCTCATCGGCAAGACATTTTACCGAGCTTCACATGTTGCATCAACTTCATTTTTCTATCGGCGATACATATCGCTCTCGCCAGGACTTCACATCGAGCCTCCTCAAGTTTTCCTTTCGACAAGACTATCACTCTCGCCAGGAGATTATACCAAAGTCACATGTTATACTGATCGCCAAACAATAGTCGGCAAGACATATCATTGTCACCAAAAGGTTTCACCGAGATCCCTTATGTTACTCCAAAGCCATCAATAGTCGGCAAGACATACGTCCTTCACTGAGACTTTACTCTGAAGACTTTAAGTTACATTGAGCACCGAACGGTTGGCATGAAATTCCATTCTCATTGAGACTTCTCCCTGAGACCCATGTGTTACCCCGATAGCTATATGCTACCAGTGAGACATTCTATAGTTGTTGAGAGATCTCCTCGAGATCATTTGTGTTACTCTGATGACCAACACTTGAACCTCCATCGGTGAGACATTCGCACATCGGTAAGACTTCTTACCGATAGAATATAAAATATGTCAAAGAGCACAAGATGTAACATACTATCAGCGAGATAAAATATCTCGATAAGACTTCTCACCGAGCCACCATAGGTTATCCCAATATACGATATGAGTGGCCTGTCAGCTAGAGATCTCCATAGGCAGTAAGAGGTCACAACGAACACAATATGTCACAGCGATAGGATTGTTCAGTGAGACAGAAGCTAGGTCACAACGACCTATACAAATCAACAAGGTTACTACTGCTAGTTGGCCAGACATGTTGGATGTCACACCGACTTTTCCCCAATAGAGGTTACAGCCTGTGATGATTTAGGCACATATTTCCAATAGCAACATCGTAGATCAACACATGTCCACAGTTTCTTGTGGCTCCCAAATGCCTTGAACATGGACATGCTTGATTAGTCCAACGGACATGAGCTTCAACAGGAAAAAAACTTTTTGATCACTATGTTTCAGCATGGAACCCTCATCTCCCGAAGCAACTAATAGCAAGGGTCCACCACTCAGCTTTGGAGGACCCATGCTTGCTTCATACTACGCAAATCTCTTGCATGGATCCAATGGTGGATTATGAACAATTGTTGAACATGTTGCAAAGACATACCAAGTGTACTCAATACACTTGCCTTAGGAGAAAAAGGGCACCAATTACAATTTCGCTACAAAGCTCCATGGAATACACAATCATCATTGACATTGGTAATTGACAGTGAATTGAAAAAATTGTATAAGCCAACAAGAAATGATGAGCGTGTTAATATCCACAACCCTGAGATGCTTGCAATTTGGTGAGAAAAAAGTTGATTTCCAGCTAGTATTGTCTAGACAAATTGTGTTAAACTACATTTCCAAATATGCATAAAAGTTTGAAAAAAAATTTGAAAGCTACATTGATATCTTGCAAAGGCTTGACAATACAAATTCATTTGGGGATAAAACATTGCTTGCCTACCAAAAATTTAGGATGAATTTGGTTGCAGATCATGACATTGGTGCACAAGAAACATGTCATAGGCTACAAAAGTTTCCCCTTGTCATCTCAAGCTGACATTTCTTGTCTTTGAACATTAGCAGGTAGACATTTCACCATTTGAAAATAGTTGACAATGGCGATGAGCTTGCCAGTGGTTATATTCATTCCTACATACAAAGACCAGTTGAAATGGAGACAATATCCCTTATTCAATCTACACAACTGTATACATATCAAAAAAATTGTAAAGGTGCAACTTGGCGTGCCCGGCCACAACCTGCTATCATCATTTTTTACTTGCTTTTCAAGATCGCCCCACAAGAACAAAGTGATGCCTTCAAAACATTTTGTTGGTCAGAATTGCTACTATACAAACCTTTCTAAAATGTTGAGGCTGGCATAGGCCTTACGAGAGAAATCTTAACACAAAATTGGAGGCTATTTTATGTTGTTGGTGTTAGTGTAATTAATATTTAATTACACTTGCATAACTTTACTTAGGTATATTTTAATTCCTAGGTTTATTATTCTCATCCTTATCTTGTTGAGCTATCTTGTTGCTCAAGATAAGATTAGGGTTATGCATACTTTTCTTTTATAAAGCAAATCATCTCATGTAATTATGAATTCCTGAATAATAATATTTTGCACATCTTTTGCAAAGCTCTTGCTTTTTTTGTTTTTCTTTTCTATGGAAGGCTTTTCTAGTTTGCATTTCAGATCTTGGTTTCTAACATGGTATCAAAGCCTTGATTTGCAACCCCTTCTCATATTTTTGAGAAAATCATTGCAAAGTTCATTTGGCATTCCTCAAGGTTTTCATGTCTTGAGTTCATCTATGCAGCATCTTGGATCAAATCAGGCTTCACGATTGGATTCAAAACGCTGGAAAAAGTCAGGATTGGCTTTTATTTTGCAGATTTTGGTCATTGTTTGCCAGATCTGTGAGGGTTTCAAGCTAGGAGATTTTTTGGAAGCTCTGGAGGTAGCAAATTTTTTGGAGTATTTTGGGCACAAACGGAGGTCACCATCGCATTTGTAGCGGCCAAAAACCCTAAGATCACCTTTTGTTTCATCGATTTTGGTGAAGTTGGTGCAGAAGGAAAAAAAAATCCTAGGGGGCCGTACAGCCTCCCCAGCAAGCTTCCCAAAGCATGAAAAATGAAAAAAAAAGGAGCATTTTTTTGGAATTGTGCCTACGCCTCCAATTTAAATCCATCCACTGCCGCCGCACCACCAGACGGCCACCAGGCGGCCGCCCATCCTCCACCACCATTGGGTTTCACCGCTGGTCTACTGCCAGGCGAGTTTAGCCCCTACAGGCCCCTCTGCAGCTCTACCCCGGTCACATGGAGGACCGAGGGCCCTCCACCAGAGGGCTTCACCATCTGTGGCTGCCAGTCCTATGGGGGACCGGCGCGCCCAGCTGCTGGCTGCTGATGCCAGCCACATCCTATGGGACAGGGGCCCTAACCCTAATGCCAGCCCTTGTGGCACAGGACCAGGGGCTTTTTTTTTTTTAAGCCCCCTGGGTTTCCTGCAGGCCTTATTGGGCCTTTTGGAGTAACTTTCACTAAATGGGGTGTATTTTTTGCATACGATGTTCGTTTTTCACAAACAAGATACCATTGGAAAGCTGATTCCGACGCCAATCTAGTGGTGAAATTTTTTTTACCATATTTTTCTCCATATTTATTTTTCAGGTCCTTGAACGTAGATGAATTTTTTTTCTTCAAGGGGCATATCTTTTGACTCGGTGATCCTTTTTTCGTCATTCTTGCAGTGTTGGAAAGCTAGTTCAATCATCTACATAGATTTGAGGACTACTTTTATTTTATGTTTATGCATGTTTTCATTCTCTCATTTTACAATCATTGGGTTATTGTAATAAATGAACTAAGATAAAGTTCCATCAGGGGGGTTTCTTGCATAATAATCTGATTAGAGTGTGCATGCACTTTGATCTCCATCTCCATCTTGATTTGATGATAGCTCACATGGGTTATATTTGGTTTCTTAGTTTCTTTTGGCCACATCTTGCTCTTTCTTGACACATATCAGATTCACATCAGTTCACACTTTAGATTGAGAGCCTATGGTTAATGATCCACATTGGATCCATCTCAATTTGAGGGCCATGTTTTTATGGTTAATGTTCCAGAGTCTTTATGGTACTTGTTCCCATGGAAAAATTTTAGCCTCACTTTGGCATCGGCATCGAGATACACAGTTTCCAGATTTTGGACCATCATTTCATCTATTGTTGCTTCACAGATTCCAGGGTTGTTCCAGTTTGTGAGTTTTCCAATGTTCCATGGCATCGAGTCTGTTGTTGCTTTATCATGATTCCTTGAGTCAATCAATGATTCTTATTTGGTTTCAGTAGTAGACAGAAGTATCTTTCCTTGCTTGTTGGATTGCAGTTCCAGTGTTACTCCACAGTGTTCTTCTAGTGCTTCTTTGCAGCAGTCATCTCATTGTAGGGGGGTTTTGTCCCATTAAGTTTTCCTTCTCTACCTCATTATTGCATTTGTACTTGGGTACCTGATCAGGCCTTGTTGCTGGGACCCATTCATGCTTTCTTTCATTCATCTTAGTTTTAGGTGCATTCTTTTTTAGTCTCCCTAAGTTGCACTTATGGGGGGTGTTAGTGTAATTAATATTTAATTACACTTGCATAACTTTACTTAGGTATATTTTAATTCCTAGGTTTATTATTCTCATCCTTATCTTGTTGAGCTATCTTGTTGCTCAAGATAAGATTAGGGTTATGCATACTTTTCTTTTATAAAGCAAATCATCTCATGTAATTATGAATTCCTGAATAATAATATTTTGCACATCTTTTGCAAAGCTCTTGCTTTTTCGGTTTTTCTCTTATGTGGAAGGCTTTTCTGGTTTGCATTTCAGATCTTGGTTCTAACAGTTGGCTATGATGCTTGGGAGGTCAATAGATTTATTTCTCCCCATATTGATGGAGAGGATGGTGACAGTGATACCGATAGCATGCAGTCTCCGCCCCACACAAATGAATACGAATGGGAGTTGCTTTCTCAACTTGGTGCCAAAAAAAAGTTTGTTTTGACCAACTGCAACTATTGGGTAGATGGGACTTTGATCTACATCACATATGGGACACGCACCATGTTCTAGAGAATCTACATAGCATTGATGAACAATTTATTTCAATAAGTGAATTGCATACAACTAAAGACATGCTTTGCTCATTAGTAGCGCCTGCACTTTGTCATCAGCGATCTCCTAGGAAAAAGCTTGCTCTAAATATCATTGAACAACACCATCTTGGCCCATCTTCATCATCACCATTGCATATGATCATTCAAGGATCTGCTGGAATAGGTAAATCATTCCTCATTGACAAGATCCAGAGAGCACTAAATACATTGATGAATCAGAGAATGAATCCTTTGCTTGCTTTGGCACCAATGGGTGTTGCTACTTATAATATTCGTGCCTCCACAGTGCATACAACTCTTCGGATACCAATTAGAGATATGAATCCATTAAAAGGACAACTGTTGACCATATTTCAAGAGGACTTCAAACATATTAAGTACATATTAATTGATGAAATGAGCTTCTTGGGTTCCAAGTTGTTGCTTAAAATAGATAGTCGATTGTAGCAAGCATTCCTTGGTAGACATATGCAACCATTTGGTGGTGTCTCTATTATACTTGTGCGTGACCTGGCACAACTACCCTCTATTATGGACAGGCCTATCTACGGTTCTCAATCCATAACATTGGTACTTTGGCACACTTTCAATATTGTTGTCACACTTGACATTGTCTTTTGCTAGCATGGACAATCCAATTCACAACAACAATTTCATACGCTCCTTGTGAATATTAGACATTTCTAGACATCCCAGTTTGACTGGAAAATTCTAATGGATCGAACAAAATCCATGCTTACAACTAAGAAAAACCAAGAGTTTGATGAGGCTATACATTTATTCCGAACAAATGGGTTGGTTGCTTTGTACAATAGGAAAATGCTTTAGTAGTTAAATGTTCCAATTGCAATTAGTGCTGCTAAAAGTTCCCAGCAAAATACACTTGATTATGGTGATGATGAACAACTTCCAACAAATATCTTGCTTGCAATTGGCCAAAAAATAATGTTGACAAGAAATCTTTGGGTGGCAGTTGGCTTGGTTAATGGATCATTGTGTTTAGTGAGGGCTATTGTATATGATAGGGGTGCTATACCACCTCAATTTCTTGAATATGTTGTTGTCGACTTCCAAAACTACATTGGCCCAACATGGGATCAAGACAATCCAAGATTCATCCTGATTACCCCAATCACATGAGACAAATGAACAAAACTCCCCTTGACAATGGCTTGGGTGATAACAATTTATAAATCTCAAGGCTTGACACTAGAGAGAGCTACAATAGATATTGGAACTAAAGAAAGGAAAGGGCTAACATTCATAACTCTCTCTCATGCTAAATCAATAACAGGAATACACATAGATCCACCTTTATCTTTTGATAGGTACTCTAGGTTGCATTCCAACAAATACAATTCACTTCAAATCAAAGAAGAGGATTGCCTCCAACAATTGTATGCATTCCCATCATGATGAAATGTTTTTTTCTTGATGATAACTATACCACTTCTCCTTTTCCTTTTCATTTCAATGCTTTCACAATTCCCACAATCCCTAATATTCCTTCTTTCTTGTTCACTCCATAGTGCAATTGCAATCACTTCTTCCAACATCCCCAAGGTATTACTTCTATAGTGATTGCTAAGAGAAGTTGATATTCAATTGTTGCCATGTGTTTCCCTTTGCCTCCAACAACAAACCTTGATTCGTTCCTATTCCCCACTTTCCCAAAATATTATCTATATTTAATTTTTCTCTCAATACCTTCCTCACCTTTACCCAATAATGCTACTTCCACATCTATGGCCTTTGAATCATTTCTTTCTAACTATATCAAATTCTAACAAATTTAGATTGTAAACATTTTCAGTTGTTACTACAAATCTTCACAATTCTTAATAGCTTCATGCTCACAAGTTTTCCATGGTGTCCAAGTTGCAATTATATTCCATTTGTATACAAGGTAAGGCTATATCTTGTTCTTTCCATCTCTTCTTTTGCATCTACATCCAAAATTATTTGTCAAAAATGCTACAACTATATTTAAAAAAAATAGATAACACTGATTTTAGCTCAATAAAATTGCTAGGTTCCAGAAGAAAATTATATGCAATTCTCCACATATTGTCTCCTGGTATTTGCAAAAGGTGTGTTTGCATCTTGTTTAAATGATCACTTATATTGTAGATACATTAGATATTATTTGTTATAAACTATAGAGTTGTTTATATTTCTTCATTTAGATATTGTGTACTAATGAAACATGTTCGCTGCACTAAACTTCAAATTTTCCTTGTGTCTAGCTATATTTCATTGAAACCATTTTAGATTGCAAATGTACGTACTAAAGTATGGATGTACATCTCTACAATACTGAATAAATTTGCAATCACATGTTTGGCATGGTCTACAAATTGTGACTACATTCTATTTAGATAGAAGGTAAGGCTACATGTCTTTTATTCCATCTCTTTTCCCACAACTACATGTCAAATTGCTTGTTATAAACAACACAACTATATATATTCCTCAAAATGCAAAAGACTTACTGCAACTAAATAAAATTTGCAGGTTAATGCTATGATATTTCCACAATCCATAATGCTTCAGATTTGTTGTTACTTGATATTTCATTATGTTTTTGTTTGTGGATGGAAAAAATCACACACAATCAAATATCCAGAAGCAACATAGATTCAACAAAAATTCTCAAGGGTTGAAACATTTTTTCCACCATTGATAATAGTGGTCAACAATGTATGTCCTTGCTTAGGGGTTTGGTGATAGCCCATGTGGCTGCAAGACCCAATATGGTAGGGTGGAGAGCAAGCCTTATTTTCTTCTGTTCATGGTACATCTCGCTGCACCCACAAGGTATGCCTACATCTTATTTATTTAATACATTTTATTGGAGATGCATTGCATATTACTTTTTTATAAATTATAGAACTCTTTATTTTTGCTACTTTACATATTGTCTACCAATAACACATATTCATTGCACTAAACTTCACATTTCCTTTCACTTTTTGCAGATGATATTCAAAACAAATAAATTTTGTTTCACATAGGATAGTACTGTCCTAGTGAATGATCTTTTATCTCTACTTATATTCATTAGTACAGTGGATTTTTTCACAACATTAGATCTCCTATGAGGTCACCCTTGCCACAGGTCTAGTTTTCAAATTGCATTATGGGCATTTCAAGGAAGTAATGTTTTGTAAATGACCTTTGAGAATGATTAGAAATAAAATAAAAAAATATAGTTTCAAATTTTTGTATCAAACTTCAACAGGATTGTGTGGATGCAATTATCTCTTTCTTCTTAAGGTTCTACATTGCTCATCTAAATGCACTTATTTGACATTTCATTTACACTATAAGCTTTCACATAATTGCATTACCTTTTTGAGATAAAATAATCTCCATTCCTTTGATCAATGGTGGCATCAATGTTCCATGTAACACTTATAATACAAAATTTACATGGTTTTCTCACTGTAATTTTTGGTTTGTTACTATCCATTTTCTTTGTGCTTTGTGCAATCAATAATGCGTTGATGTTATACATTTTATGTTTGATTCCATTATGCATTGTTGATTGTTTTTCTCTAGCTTAGGCTATATTGTTTTATTTTCAATAGGGTGTTGTTGAAGACACTATATTATTTTAATTTCTGATAGGGTGTTGTTGAAAAGGCTAGATTCTTTCAATATTTGATAACATTCTATTCAGAAAAGAGTATATTTTTGTCGTTCAAACTGATACTACTTGATTTATGGCTTATTTTTTGTTTTTGTGGTTGGAATGCAGTAAAATAGTTAATGTTATACAATTTATGTTAATATATTGTTGCATTGTCAATTTAGTGCTCTAGAACAGTCTACATTTTGCCATATGTTTCTTACTATGGATCTTGCTCTTTTGTGAATATTGTTACTAAAACAAATATTCTTTCATTTATGGATTCTTCTATCTGGGTATTCTTGCAATGCAATGAAATAGTTAGTGTTATATAGTTTATCTTTCTCTCTATAAGGAATTCCTCATTGTCGCTCTCTACCTTAGGCTATATTGTTTCATTTTCAGAAAATATGTTATTCAAAGTGCTACATTCTTTCAATCTTCTGTAAGGTATATTGTTCGTTGCATTCCCTATTGTGGAATGTTCTATACAACAAGTATGCACCACTATGTATCAATCATGTTTGTATCTACTATAGCATACATACATATTTGGACATAGGGGAGATACATTTTCCACCACTGCATACAATGTATCAATATGTAACTATGTTGTCTGCATCTGCTATGACATATAGCCAACTCAAGAAATTCCTTTAATAGTTACTACACCCACTCCTGGCATTGACATTCTAATCTTCTTCCACCCTCAGTGTTTGCACGTTGCTTTCCTTTCATTTTCCTCTCCACCTATTAGCTCATTGTTGCGTGTTACTACACGAAACTACTAGTATAAGTATCATTTACAAGGCATTAGATCCAAACACAAAAGGCCCCAAAGGGTTGAAATTCAACAAATAAAAATAGGCGCAAAGGCCATAAAAAAATAACAAAAAACCTACAACTAACCATTACCAAAGTAATTTTTTTCTTTAAAACATAAAAAATATAGAAAAGAAAGGAGCGCCACATCACTTAGTAATATTTTCCCAATCCTGCTTGAGGAAATTAAAGATATCTCACTTCTAAGAGCTTGTACTAGGATTTTTGGTCTTCTCATTCTTTTTTATTTCTTCTTGAACAACACATGATTAAGAGTAACTGTCAAGTGGCAGATGACCATCAGAGTGAAGCAGGAAAGACAACTTAGTTTTATTTCTAGGCCATCCATCTGAGTCGACAGAGCAGTGAAATCCTAGGACTTCTTTGCACACTTAAAGAATTTTTCATCTTTGGGTTCCTTAATAGGGGTAGAGTCCTCTGAATCACAAAGCATGGCATTAAATTCAAGGAATAAACTCAGACCTTTAGTTTCTATCTTGACATCCTCATCCTTGTCCTCTTTACTATTATAGTCCTCCTCTTTTTTATCCTCCACAAATATACATAACTAGAAATATTGCTAATAGTGAGGTTGGGAATAGGTCAACCTACCAGCCTATGTGACCTTCACATGTAGAGGTTAGGGCAGTCAACATCCTTAGTAGAATTAGGATCTCTTTTGTTATCTAACTTTTCTATAGTCTTTTTTTTTTCCTCCCCATCTTCTTCTTCAGAAGTAGCCTCTTCCATAAATAAATTAGTTAGGGGCTTCTTCTTCTTCTTACTTCCAAGGTTTTTCAATTTAGTGCTAGTCCTTTTTCCAAGACCTTTGGAGGAGTTGTATTTAAGCTTATAGAGACTAATAGCAACATTTTTTTTGGTTAGAGTTCTTGGGGTTTTGATTTCTTAAGTTGCAGGTTTGGGGGTTTGTATTTCATCTCAAGTGTGGCATTTTGGGTAGGAAAATCCAAATTCCCTTTAGAATGAGGCATTACAGGCTCCTTAGAAAGAGGGTTTGGGGGGTTCCCCAAAGGTGAAGACTCAAACGGGGGTTCCTTGGCAAGGCAAGCCCTAATGGGCTTGGGGGGGAGGGCCAGATGGAAATGCTAAACCCTAATGATAAGCCCCTAATGGAGAGGGATATGCAACTTGTGAAGATTTTGGATTGCCATGTCTATGGTTTCTTTCACCAAGACCTCTAAGTAAGAGAGAAAATAAAATAGGAAGCTAATGATCACGTTGTTCCTAAAGTGATTTAATAGGGAGAGGTGGTAAAAGTAATAACACTTAAAGTGACCTTCCAAAGTAATATATTTTATCAACATAAAGCATAACTTATCTCATGTATGGGGAAGCTTTTCCCTATCATAGCTAGCATGCAATTTAACTAGAGTTTTCCCATTCTTGAAAAATAAATTCATGTTCTCCATATCCTACACTTTTATGTGTCTTTTAAGTTTTTGGCCATTGCAAGATAACCCGATCACTTAAGCAATAGCATATTTACTTACCTCAAAGTATATTCCACCCATTTTAACTTGCCTCTTATTATATTCACTAAAAAATTGTATAGAAATGTTTTCATCATTCCCACTAAGTCTCTCCAAGAATGGAACCAATCTACCTTCAACATAGATGTGCCAAAGTAACACTTCATTTGAAATTTCTCACAAGATCCAAGTTTTGTCTACAAATACTCACCTCCCATGATGTAGGAAAAACCTAGTTGGCGACACTATAGAAAGTTTCAAAAACTACAAATTGAGGAAGGATTAAGGCCAGAGGGATGTCTAGAAATGGGAAGGAGTTTTCTAGAAGCAATCTTTGAAATCATTGATAAAAATGATATAAATAACATTAAATGATTAATAATGCCAAAGATAAGGGAAATCATCGAGTGAAGGAAAACCATCAAGTCATTTTCCAACCTTGTCCTATTTATATCATCTTTTAACAAGATAATAAATCCCCTCGTGCCAATGTTCTTATTCCAATGTTTCAAGAGATTCAAGCACATTTTTGAACTATAATTAATCATCTTGGTTGGAGGGTTCCTTTCACAGGAAATCTATTCTCATTATTCAAATCTTGATCCATGATGACATGGCCTTTGACATTGGCCTTAACAATCTGATTATTCCATTTTGAAGGAGCCATCATCATAACACATGGATTGTGAGTTATCAAGAGTAGCCATAAGGTCAAAAGATGATCCTTAAATATCATACCACTTGAAACCCTTATCACCACACTCACATCATTATCCCATAAGGCCCACATACCAAAGGGAAGAGATTTGAACCGATTTTTTTTACAAAGAATATATAAAATTATATATATTAACATTATATTAATATTATAGGCCCTCCATATTTGGAATATTTTTATTGAGTTTCTCTTCAAAGATAATTCTTCTAAAATTCTCAAAGAGAATTAGGTCATTTCCACAACTTCTAATTGAGTCCAGCATTGTCCCCATATTGGTCATAGCATCAACCAATCTCTTACCTTCTCTATACGTATGGGATAGAAGAAAGTTATCAAAACCCAACAATTTATTTTGCATATAATTAATGATGTGAGTGATAGTCCACCCTACATTCACAATTACTTTCATAAAATTTAACAAGCTTAGAGTCACCATTAATGACAGGGAAATTTTGACTCCCCACAACAACACCATTGCTTCATCAATGTTATAGGACTTCTCCCCTGGGCAATCCCCTAGAGAAACCAACAATAACCTTTCCATTAGAACTTTTGATAATACCACCACCACTAGAAAATCCAATATTTCCTTTAGCAGTTCCATCCAAATTGATTTTTTCCTAGTCTAGGGGGAAGTTTCCATTTGGTATTATGTCAAGCTAAAAATTTAGATTTATCAAATCTATTAGGTTCCAAGTGTAATCCCCATCTATTTCCAACAATGGAATCCAAAGAAGGAGGGTTGCTCAGATTTTTCCAATTTCAAAGAGAAACATTATCCACTAACAGCTTGGAGAAGGACCCAAACACCTCCTTAGCATTCTTCTTAGTACTTGAGAATATTTAAAATTATTCCTTTCTTTATAAATACTCTATCAAATATTGGGGGGAATATGTCTCCATAACTCCTTAATCAGAGGATGAGCATAACGATAGGTCCAATGCTCAGTAAGGCCTTTTAAGTTATCCTTCATGGTCTAGCTAAAATCTAGTTTGTACAAGGAAAAGCCCCATATTTCCTTTGAGAAGAGGTAGTGAAGCAATAATTCATGTCCCAATTCCTCCTCCATTTTGCATAAGATACACATGTATTAGGTATTTGAAAATATCTCTTCCTTAAATTATCTTGAGTAAGAAACCTATTGTGAGAAATAGTCCACTAGAAGAAATTAATCTTTGGGATGAGGTGATGGTTCGAAATGAGCTTCTGAAATCTACTACAGTGGTCATTTGATGACAACATACTTTAAGAAGACTTAATAGTGAATTTACCCCTTGTTTCATTTTCTCAATCAAACCAATCATCATTCTAAAATAAGGGGATTCTTGCTAATTTCAATGCCATTTGGAGGGTTTTTCCTTTTTAGATCAGCTCCTGATTGTTATAACAACAATTTTAAATTTCCTTCCTCTATTGAGTCCCATTTTTTCCAATGAAATAGTCAATAACTCTCCAACCAAATAGACTAATAGTAGGATCCTATAGGTATTTGAACAATATTTCGTTTAAAGGTTGGTCCACGACCCAAGGGTCCTCCCAAAATCTAATCATGTAACCATTCCCTAATTTCCACCTTATCCACCCCAATATCAACTTCCTAGATTTGATGATATTGTTCCAAATCATATAACCTCAAGGATGTTCAAAATTGGATATACTTATAATAAATTGAATGTTGTATAAGTACTTAGATTTCATTATTTTACACCAATCCTTTTCATTCAGAAGGAGATCCCAACTAGTCTTAGCCATAAGGGATTTATTGGTAAGTTGAATCTATTTGATTCTCAAACCCCCACAAACCTTAGGAAGACAGATAGTGTCCCAACTAATGAGATTCAATTTTTATTTTCTTTCATATGAGACAATAAAAAAATCTTTAGATTTTATCAAATTTATGAGTAATGTACCTAGGGATCTTAAACAAGGAAAGGAAGTAAACTTGAATACATTGCAAAGTAGCAATAAGTTAAAGTTTGCATGTATGATTTAAGAGCTTACCCTTCCAACTTGCTAGATTTTTTTAATCCTTTCCAACATTGTATACTAGAACATAGGAACTTAACATCGTTGATTGTAAGATAGATCCCAAAATAAACAACAAGATGGGTAGCACTATCACAACCCAAAATAACAATAATTTTTTTCGATAACACCAATATGGTATTAAAGAAGTAAATATTACCTTTTGATAGTTGATTCATTATCCAAAAATAGTAGCATAATTTTTGTGACTGTATAGAAGCAAATTTGCACCCCTTATGCAAATTCCCCTTTTACACTCCCTCACCTTAGAAAACTAAATTCGTAGGCAAAAATACACATAAGCTCATTACCTTCATTCCACTTAGCGTATGTTTTATGTGTTGTAAAAATAATAAATATCGGGGACACTCGCATGGTGTGTAGATGTCTGTGCAGTGCACTTGCATCCCTGATGAATTCCTATGTCTAAAGCCTATAGAGGCATTACACTTCCCATTGGGGTCAATTTGTAATGCCCCTCTTCAACCAACCGACCCGAATATAGTCATTCTTCTCATTCTCCCTTCAAATTTACTCTTCATTCCTTCATTTCATCCTTCTAAGCACTCAACTTGATCTCTCCAAGCATTCTAGCATTCACTCCTTGCACTCTAAGACTTCAAGCAACACTTTAGACTCCATAGCAGTAGCAACAACACTTCGTCAACTCCATAGAGAAAGTGTGCAACAACACCATTGTAGCAGGGGCTTGAGTCCTCTCATTTTCTCCTCCATTAGCTAGTGAGCTCTTGGTGGAGGTGGTAAGCTTTCTACTCCTCTCCTCAATGATTTGTTTGAGTAGCACATTACTATTTTGTAGTGTTATTGTGTTCTTTACTTTCATTCTTCCTTTATCATACTTTTCTCTACAGTTGCTATCTTGGCTATCTGTGGAGGTGGAAACACCAAAACGGGGGTCTGACTGAGGTAGGCGCCTATACAGCCACCCAACAATTTTTCTCTTTCTTGTGTGCAAGTGGATGTTCTTATTGGAGCTAGCTGGAGAACATGCTCTTTTGTGAGATCATTCTTGTCACCCTATCTTTAATCTACTTACTTTATCATATTCATCTATATATTTATTATTTTATAGTGTTGTTTTTTTCTCCTAAAAACCATTAGCTAGGTCGTCAGTCTATTTTCTAGTGGTTCACCTTTTCTTTTTAGTCCTCTGGTTGTATGGACACCAGTGCACCTGAGAGACATCAGTGTGTTGCACTGTCATCCTGGATCCACGCTTTCATCCTTAGACAGAGAGCTACTTGAGGCATAGTGTTGAACCCAAAAATCGGCATGCCTAGCCCCATTCTAAGTTTTAGGTTTGAAAATTGATTGAAGGACCTTATATTCCTCATCATTCTCGTCCTTCATCTCTAAAAACCCCTTTAAGTTGAGGTAAGTTAGGGCATCCTTCCGCTCTTGGCTCTCCATCACCTGGGGCTTTGAATGTGGTTGGTCCCCCTCTCTTATAGTGACATAACTTCCACTTCCTAGCTTCGCAATTGAAGCTTTCCCATATAGAATTTTGTCTTCCAAAAATTGTTGTGAACATATGAAGGGTTAAGGGAGGTGGCATGTTTGATTCCCTTGAGGACACCCTCATCACTTGTAGTTTTAGAATATTTATACCCATAACATAAAAAAATATTATGAATAGATAAGGAGATAGAGGGTCACCCTATCCAATCCCCCTTTCAACACTAAAGAATACACTAGACACTCCATTAAAAAGAACTGAGTACTCAACCATAGTCACACATTCCATCATAAGGTTTAGGAACATGTCATTAAAAATAATTTTTTTTAGAACTTGGAAAAGGAAGTGCAAGGACACTTTATCATAAGCTTTAGATATGTCCAGTTTAAAATCCATATCAAAGGTGTTACTCTTATCCATGGAGTGCAAAATTTCATGAGTGGAAAACAATAGCATCCAGAATTTGGTGACCTAGCATTAAAAAAATGACACTTACTAATCATTTTCCCCAAAAGATGTTTCAAACTATTTACAAGAACTTTGGAAAATATCTTATCAATAGTATTACAAATGTTGATGGGCATGAAGTCAGCCATATTTGAGGGGTCATGATTCTTAGGGATAAGAGAAAGGAAAGTATTATTTAGTTGTTTCAACAATTTCCTTGATTTGAAGAAGTCTTTAACCACCAAGAAAACATCCTCCCCAACAATATCCCACAAATATTGAAATAATATTGAAGGGAACCATCTGATCTAGGAGTCTTAAAATCCCCCCATACTGAAAGTTGCAACCCTAACTTCTTCCCTTGTCACTAGTCTTATGAGAAGTGCACTATCTTCCTTGGATAAAACAAACAAATGTTGTCCAACAACTACCCTTCTAACACAAAAAAATGTTTAGTATTAGGTTCCATCATTCAAGATTGAAAGTACTTAGAGGCTATCCTCCCAACCTATTCATCAATACAGTACGATCCTCATACCCATTTTCATCAAGAAGTTTGGATATTGAATTATTCTTCTTGTGCATTAGATCAAATAAATAGAAAAAATCAAAGTTACGATCTTCTTTCAGCCATTGAATTCTAGATATCTATTTCCATAAGATTTCCTCCTTTTTAAGACATCATTCCAATCAAGATGTAATGGCTTCTCAACTTGACAGGTTTGATCATTGACATTACTACTAGCCATTTTAGCTTGAATATTCATTAGATTTATAGAAATATATTTTTTATGGTGAGGGTATGTGCAGGATCATGATGGGCCAAAAAGTGGCAATATGATGGGTATGTGGATGATGACTTTTTTTCTACCCTAAATTGATGAAACGAAAAGGGTTTTTAAAAGAGATTATCAACTTTCCACCAATATAAATTATGCTAAGTTATTTTGAATTTAATAAGTAATTATTATTCATTTTCTATTCAAATTACGACTAAAGTCCTAATTAATAGGCTGATTGAAAAACATCTATAGCTTTCAAATGGTATCACATTTTTTGAATCCAAAATATGTGTCACATTCTATGCTTTGCATTCTATAGGATTAAAAAAAGAAAAATTGAATTTCATGAAGTTTTGACCAAGTTAAGGTGGTTAGACATACGAGTTTTTTATGTTTTTTAAAAATTGTAATAAAAAATTCATAGTTAATTATTTACTAGGAAAAAAATTACAAAAAAATATGCATCACATCGAGAGACGAGTCCTCTACTTATATCTAAAATATTATAAAAAAATATTATCATTTTATTGTGGTTAGGGTGGTCAAACAGACACCTACTTCTTATTTTTTTCCCTGAAATTTAAGTACTACTACATTGAAATTTCAAATTTTCACTAAATAGATTTATTTATTTTTTTAAAAAACCTAGTAGTTTAGAAACTACATTCAATTTTCTACAAATTATATTGTTACATATTTTTGAAATAATATAGATAACTTATTCAAATTTTTACATCAAGTTGCCTAACTCTGATTTTTCTGAATTTTTTGCCACTTAAGGGCCTATTTTTTCCATGATGATCCTGCACATACCCGTGAAAAACATCACCAAAAAATATCCTATTGCAACCTTTCACTTTATTTAAATTTATTTTTTTAAGTTTATGACTCACCCTAAACATAGCAGAGCCTTGAATGGGGATACTCCACCAGTTATAGATACAATCACTGAAACTATGATGAAAATCCCACATGATCTCATACTTGAAGGGGAAAGGGCCATAAGGAGTACAATATTTCCAATCTGGAAGAAGATGGTTATGATTTGGCATAGTTCTAAGTAAATCAAGAAGTTTCAGGTTGCTAGTAGAGTCCCAATTAGGTTAGATCAAGAACTATCTAGTTTATCTTGGATAAGATGTTCAACAATTCTCCTATTATTCTATGTAAGGAGTTGACCTTAAAGTTCAATGTCCATAATCCAATAAGAGTTCAATAGATCAACCACATCATTTATGTCATCAATGTAATCAATTAGATCCCCAATTTTTCAAAAGAAAAAAGATGGGAATTGAAGTCCCTAATAACTATCCATCGAGCCTCCTTATTACCCAACACTTACATAGAAATTTCAAGCCAAATAAATTTTTTGGCATTGCACTTATTGGGGGCATAAATATTTATAACATTCCAAGATAAACTAGTAGAGGAGAATTTAACTCCCAGGTGATTTCTAGATTGATCAAATAAAGAACCATCAAACTTAGTTGAGTTCCACATAGTAACTAGACCTCTTGAGGCTCCAACAACCTCACTATTGAAGAATTGAGTAGAGGGCTATATATATATTCTTTGCAATGGTAGGTAGAAATTGGTGGAATTCATTTTGAATTCTTGGATTAAAAGGTTAAAATTAAAACTAGATGGTTCTATGGAAAAATTTGATCATAAATGATCAAATTTTGTAATAAAATCAACAAAACCAAAACTTGAATGAATAGTTTGAGATGTTTGGACTCAAATTTTGAAGATGTGATAAGAAAAAAAACCACAAGTATTGAAAATATAGATTATAAACTATTCTTTATTGCTAAAATATAATATATCATTTCTTTGAAGTGATGTGTGAAACACATTGCTTCAAAGAAAATATTCCTTCCTTTGAAATTTTCTATGTTTGATTTTTCCCTTAGTCTAAAAATTTTAACTGATATGCCCCTGATATTTTTCTGATTGAGAAATACGGCTAATATTGATGATGCCCTCTCGAGAGGTAAATCACTAATGATGAGAAAAATGTTGAGTTGATGATGAAATTCTAATGATGAGAGGGATGCAGTGATTTAGCTCTCGATAATTGATTAAAAGATGCCCCAATTTAAAAAATAAGGTCAAAGTTTGGTCAATAGATAGATAAATTGTCTTGTCATCATGTTGAGAGGGATAGAAATGATAGAAAATTTGATGATTAATTGATAACTTTGCTTCCTGAAAATAGAAAAACAAAGAGTAGGTAGCTAATAACTTTGTTTCCATTGAATGAAAAACAAAGAGTAGATGGATTGATAGATTGTCTGATTTGTTGATAACTTTGCTTTAAAAAAAAACAAAGAGTAGATAGCTTGATATGACTTCTGATAAATTTTATTTATGTGATAGAAAAAAAATAGTAAATGATGTGATTCAAACATATTTGTATTCATGACTGAAGTACAAATAGGAAAATGATTTGATTGTTGATAAATTTGCTTTCCTGAAAAAGAAAACAAATAGTAAATGATGATAGAGTAGATTAATCTGATATTTAGACAAATAGATTTAGCATTGATTTCATGATATGAGTCACTTAGATAGAGCACTTGATATGGTTCACTTGATATGGGTCACTTGATATGGTTCACTAATATGGGTCACTAATATGGATCACTTGATATGGTTCACTGATATGGGTCACTGATAGATAGATATGGGTTGTGATTGCATGATGGGAGGGTGAGCATTACTGGATTAGATATGAGGAGTTGTGTCCTCCCAAGCGCAGAGAGCCTTACCCTCAGTCCCATAGCAGATCGAGGAGCAGATTACGGACTATGTCTAGAGAGCTTACAAGACCTCGACAGGATCCTGATGCAGGTGGTAGTGGTAGGCCACGAGTCTCTAGACTAGCTCCATCAGGGGGATCTACTAGCCACTCGTGAGATGTGATGCTTATTGATACAGTATTATGGATGTATTTCACATGTGTAGATCATTTTTTTGGAGCATGTACCTTGTTTTTTTATCACATCTTATGTATCTCTCTAGACTTTTCAGTTTCATTGGACATTGGACATTTGTATTTATTTTTGATGAGTGATGATATGCAACAATGAGTTTTAAGGATGTGCATTGTTGATGTGATGATATGATGATGGTATGGATATGCATTGGTTTGTATATGTTATGAGATGAAGTTGTGATGCCTTTCATGATTTGATGCCTAACCTATGATGTAGGATGGTCCATAATATGCTTATGATGATGATTTGTGATGTGTACTAATGATGTCATGTAGGTGGATAACTTATGATGTGATTATTGAAATATGCAATGGGATATATGATATGTTTATGAAAAATGTAATGTTCTGCAAATGATGTGGAAATGTAATGTATGTATGGAATTTTTGTTTCTGGATTTTTCAAATGCAATAAATAATGATGATGTGATAAAAAATGGATGTTGTTTTATGAAATACATCATGAATAGGAAATGCTATGAAATGATATGTGATATGTGTCAGATGTTATGTGAAAAATGACATGATATATAAATGATATGAAAATGGTAGATGATTATGAAATGAATGCAATGTGAAAAATGATAAATGATATGAATAATGGGATGAACATGATTAATAAAAATGAGATGTATGATAAGATTATAAATGATATGTAATGAAATTTAATGAAATGGATGGAATGATAATGAAAATGGAATGAAATGATAAGTGAAATGAAATATGATAATGAAATGGTATTGAAGATGATAAATGGTATGCAACTATGCAAAATGAAAATGAAATGGATATGATAATGATAAGTAAGATGTTAAGGATATGAAGACGATAGATAATATGAAAATGGAAGTGATATGGAATACCTAATGGATAAATGAATGATATGAAATGAAAAAGGATCTAAATGATATACAATAAAATGATATATAAAATGAAGACGATAAAAAATGAAAATGATCAAGGGTATGCAATGAAATTATATGATATGAAAAATGAAAAATGAAATGATAATGCATAATGATGGATAAATAAATGATGATATGAAAATGAATGATAAATGATAAACTATATGATATGTACATGACCTAGATGAAATGATAATGATTAATGAAATGATGATGAAGATGAAAGATGATAATGAAACAAATGTTTGAATGTCCTCCACAAATAGTCCAAAGAGACATGACAACCGTTGATGTTTTTGTTCAACCTTTCAAAACTCTAATGAAAATCCAATATGCAAATATGTACAATTATCTAAATGAAATGCAACTAAATGAAACCAACTATTTTTTGAGCCCTTTGTTAGCTTTCTTGAATCATCATAGAGCATTTTAAAATGTTGGAAGTATGTACAATCATCAGAGGGGAAATTAACACCAATGATGACCTGAGTACAACTTTCATAATATTTGATATAGCAAGTGAACACAAGCATCGAGGTATAATTGAACTGAGATGACTTGAGTATTTCTTGCATAAACAAACAAATATTAACCACTTTTTGATGCAAATTTGGAACTGTCATCAATGATACGCTTTGGAAATCATGTCTCGTGACATATTTGCACCAAATTGATAGTTAACCTCAAGACAACAGACAAAGAAAAATCATTCTCTTTCCTTGCCACTCTAGTTCAACACATCATTGAGTGTGCTCCAGAGGGATGATATCGAAAATAAAACAATCATTGTTCAAAATATAATACTGTTATTCCAAACATTATTCAGATTTTAAATCATCCTGCAGAAATGTGTTATGATATGGTACTTGCGGAAAACTATGATATGGATCAATGATTGGATAGTTGTTCATGTGATTTGATTGTTTTTTTCGTTTGATTGGATTTTATGTCATTGTTTAGCTATTTTGGTAGAACCTGAAAGTTGGTTGCCCTTGGTATTGTCAATGTTTTCCCCTGTATTAACACAACTTGCTAAAATGAATATGTACAATGATCAAGCCATGGTAAGATGTTATTGCGCTAGGAAAATGAGGACTGTATGATACTGTTATGGCCCTAAGATGATGGTGAAAAGATGCATGAAATGAAGGCTAAGAAGCTAAGTGCAGAACATGAGCTAATAGATGGAAAGCTACAAATAGCGTCTGTTTGCCAGATTTTCACTATATGTTTTTATTGCATTTTTTTTATTTCTTTTTGATTTTTTTATATTTTTCTTGTCAATAGATTGCCTGTTGCTAGGTTTTCACCCTATGATGATTTTTTTGATTTTTTTGTATTTTGTAATTTTTCTAAAAAAAAAAATTCATGACTTTTTTTGCTGTTTTTGTATTTTTTAGGACTTTTTCTAATTTTTTTGGATTTCTTCAAGAATTTTTTCTATGCACTCTAAAGCTAGATATAGAATTGATAAACACAAAATTTGTAGACTGCCTTGACAATGCCACTCTCTTGTGTGGATGACCGTGCTGGATGAAAGGACCCAATCAGAATGAGGAGTATGAGTGGAAAGTATGAAGGACGATAGATGTAGCAAATGGAAGAGGCTAGGATAGGATCCCTAATGTGTACACTATGTGGGTCATCAGGCTTTAGTCAAAAAGGAGCTTGGGAAACTGATTAGTTATAGTATGTGAAGGGGTCGTCATCAAAGACACATCAAAAGACATCACCAATGGATGTGTAATGATATGACGGGTATGTGAACATGGATGAGTGGAAAGGGCTATATGGTATGAGTGATAATGAGGTGGATGGAGACCTTAGATCAAAAAATTATTTCTTTGATTTTCTTTCTTGATAGATGCCCCCAGTGATTTTTGAGGGAGAGGCATGTTTGGAGATCGACTTTTGCTTGCTTTTATTTTTGATTTGTCCGATAGCTTTTGATTTTGGCTAGTGGACTCGTATGGATCTTTCTTTGTTTTTGATTTGTCCAATAGCTTTTTATATTGGCTAAGGGACTTTCCTTAATCCTTCTTTCCTTGCAAGTTTTCTTTTGATTTTAGATCTCCCTTTGAAAAAGGAACTTTGACCTTTGATTCTTGAATTACTTCCTTTATATTTTCTTTGAATGATACTTGTTGATCCATGTCTATAAAGTGGATGGATGTAGGTGAGATGGAAGTAGTAGTGATGTCATCAACAGAGTCTTTGAGACTATCCTTTTCGGTAGGACTAACATCAAAGGAAGCTTGCACATCCTTAGCGACTTGGCAAGATGGATTTGTAGAGGCTGCAATAGGATATTCATATCCTAGTCCAGAGCAAGTGGAATGGAAGGATGATGGTTGGATACCCTCAGTAGGATCATGATCAAAGAGTGGGTTATCATATAATTTTTGATCAAATAGTGGATTATCAGTGATATGAAAAGATTAAGTGATAGCATATATGGAACAGGTGGGTGTATCATCAGGATCCCAATTGGTTTCCATCTCAACATGGTCATATTTTTGTATTCCTTCTGTAGTTGTCTCGACATTATTATTAGAACTCTGACCCTTCTCAACAATAGTAGCAATATCTTTTACTAGAAAATTGTCCAAACGATATTCTCCATTTCTAAGATCATGGATTTGGACCTTAGAATTTGATATTGCAATGGATGAAGTGGATGTTTTTGAAGATTCAGGATCAACACATGCTTGAGTATGTAGTGCTTCACTTTTGCTAGCGATGGTGATTTCAGCTTTAGGACTGAGATTATGACAAGGTATGGAAGGATTAAGATCTCCTTGTATGGTGATTTCAACTCCATCATGAGGTAATTTCTAGCATTGATGATATGGAGAGGAAACTGCTTGCATTTCATGTATCCAAGGTCTTCCAAGGAGAATATTATAAGGCAGCGGGAGATCAAGGACTTGGAAAACCACATTCTTCACCACAGGGCCAACTCGGATTAATAAAATAACTAATCCTTTAGATGAACGTTCCTCTTGATCATATTCCTTCATGGTACTCTCGTTACTAGACTCAATTTCTTCTTCTAGATATCCCAATGCATGTATAAACTTTAAAGAGAAGATATTTAAACCAGCTCCTCCATCTATTAGAACACATTTGACCAAACATTTATGGATCAAAACCTCAATATGAAGTGGAGCATTATGTGGATGGGTGAGTGATGCATCATCTTTTTCAATAAATGATAGGAAATGAGGTGCAGTGGAGTGTCCCACCATAGCTTGGGATTGACAAACTTTCAAATTAGTTGGTACAATGTCTTTTTTATCATGAATTTGATTGTGAACTACATGAATGTTAAGAATGGTAGTCTCATATAGACATAGTTTACATTATTTCCTTTGTTGTTTGATGAAGAAGATTCCCCTTTTTCATAGTTTGGAATAGGTTCTTTAAATGCTTGATGATCTTCATTTGTTTGTTGGTGTCATTCTATTGTGATGGTGCCATTTTCTATCAAATCTTGGACTACATTCTTCAAGGCTTGAAAATTATTCATTTTGTGTCCCTTCTACCTATGATAATCACAATAGTATTCATCATTCCATGATGGAGGCTTCACACTAGGTTCAAAATTTCATTGAGGTGGTAAGGTGATAACATTCTTTGCCATCAACTCTTTAAAGGAAGATTCTAGAGATTGACCCAGTGGAGTAAAAGTTCTTCTATTGGAGAAGAATGAAGATTGTTGTGGATTTGTGTCCAAGGTATTTCCTAAGGTATTGTTGTTGTTTCCATGGTAACCTTGATTTTTGGCATTCCCTTGATTGGGAATAGAAGTTTGATTCATGTTGTCCCTCGAAGGAGGATTGTTTCCTTGATTTGTGACCGAATTGATGTTGTTATAGTTATTATAGCAAGGAGAACTTGGAGTACTAAGAAAAAATGGCTTAGTTGAGACATGTTTTGCATCTACAACACCATCATTCACCATGTTTTTGTTGCGATTCCAAAACTTAGATTTTTCATTGTTGTTGTGGTGATTTGAAGAGCTAGGATTGTCCTTATCAAGTTTTATTATCCCTCTATGGATTAAGGCACCTTCAATGGTGATGGAATTTTCAATCAATTTCTAAAAAGAGGGAGGACAATGAAGATTAAGACAATAGCTCATCTCTTGATCTAGGTTGTTTATTAAAGTGGTGATCTTTTCATTTTCAGGAACATGACGTGGGTAGCTAGTGAACAATCTTCTCCATCTCTGAAGAAATGTAATGAATGGTTCACCAGTTTTCTATTTAGCCTTGTAGAGATCAATCATGGTTATTTGATGTTGTATGTTGTAGGAATATTGTGATATGAACTTGTTAATCAATTCCTCAAATGTCTTGATAGGCGGTGTGATTTTTGATAGCCATTCCATAGATTGGCCTCCAAGACTCCTAGGAAACAAACACATCAAGTATGTGTCCTCATGGGAAAACTCTAAAGTCATATTTCAGAAGTCTCTAATATGATCGATTGGATCCGATCTCCCATTATAATGATCAAACTTTGGAACTTTGCAATGTTTGGGAAATGGGATCATGTTGAGACGCTGGTCAAAGGGATAAAGACAGATGTCATCAAGAGCATATGTCTTTGTTGTGGTTCCCCCTTGCATGTCTTTAATTTTTCCTTGTAGAGATTTAATCTATTGAGACAAGGCACTAAGATCAGACAAGGGTGTTTCATCAAGACTTCTCTTTAAGTTCTTAGTATCAAAATCATGAGGCAATTTAGCTCCTTTGTCAGCCAAATACAAGAAATATTTTCTAAGGCTTTGTGAAATTTTGGATCTTGCTCGACCTCTCTAAGGTGACATTTTTCATCTCTTTCATCATTACTATCTATAGGAGTCTTTCTCACATCCTTGTATTTGTTGTAAGGAAATGGATTTTCTTCTCTATTATCCATGTTGTTGAAAAGGGGATTATGACTTACACTATAAAGGGGATTACTACTCTCACCTTCTTCTTGAGTTTTTTGGGTACGATCTTCTTGTTGAATATCCTCTTTCAGCTTATTGTATTGAGATCTTGTAAAAATAGGCATATGATTTCGAAATGGTCTTCTAAACTTAGATCATAGTTTGATAAGTGTGAGAATGATGGTGTTTTGATCCAATAGGATGAAAATATTATGATATGATCAAAGATGTTTCTAATTCTTAATTGTGGCTTCCAATGATGAACGATGTTAGAATCTTGTTGGGGAAGTTGAATCAATAATTAGAAATTTGTTTGAAAGGTGCACTTTTAAGATTTTATCTTTGTTTTTGAAGAACGATGAGTATATCAAATAGCCAAATTAAACTCACTGAAGGATTTGGCTGGGATGTGTTGGATATTAAATGGAAGGTTGTGGTAGATAATCAAAGTTGAGAGGTTGATTGTGATTGTGTTGTTGTGACAGAGCTCTTCTCTAGAAATAGGCTCGGGAATATAAAGTCTCTATAGTGTACTCATCGGTAAATCCCCTAACAAAATCTTGGTACCTATGGAGAAACTCACGGTAATGGAGCAAGATGTTTCAACTTTTATACAAAAACTTTCTTCGTTGCAAGGTTTTCGTGTAACCTAAATGTTTCTTGGGTTTCTTGATCCTATTGACAATTGATTTCCTAACAAATTTGGTTGGTTTCTACTTTCTAAGCATGAGATACATGTCAAAATGCTACTAGACCAAGGATGTTACAAGCTCAGATTTGTCAAAAGTAAAAAATTTTGGAAAGTGACAAATGCACTACTTTGTGTCCTATATGCACTACAAAAACAAGCAGATCCACTAAAGAAATAGTCAAATGTGCTACAATAGACCTTAGATGCGCTATAGTATGCCCTAGATGCACTAAAATAGTTTTTTGATGTAGTTTTTTGAACAGTTTTGAACAATTTCAGCTAAATTTTTGCATGTTCATTTTGGATGATCTTTTATCTAAATTATTGTGATTGAAAACACAACAAACATTCTGAAAATAGTTGTTTTTAATCCCTATACTAAACATCAAGTGTATGTTCAAAATGTTTTCAAAAAGTGTTTTCATAGGTTTTTGCACATAACAGATAATTCAGGAAAACTCACTCTTAGTAGTCAAGTAGGTCATCATAATAACCACAACCCACATCTTAGAACTGCGTCGAATCACACAGTCATGTCACCCCCGAATGGGAGCCCATGTTTTTGTCTTTTCTAGGCATGCACTCAGAGTGATGGAAGTGGATACCAGATCCCCTGAGCAAACAGTCCTTGGCAATTATATGGTGAGTGTCTTGGGGGTAGATTCTTCCCTCCCCTTGCACTGTGATTATTAGGATGTTTGGAAATTGACATGGTTGGCTACTACACTAGGTTCTTAGTAAGGGTTTATGTTTGGTGCGGCAATAATAAACTCCCTTAGGAAACCTCCCAACCTTTAGAATAAAGGCTTTGGGGATGGTTATCTTGCACACTACCAGAAAAGGTGGGTTTCCCCAGATTTACTTTAAATTTATAGTGGGGTGGAATAACCTGGCTTTGGTTTGAACCCACTTGGGTCATTCCTCTTGGGTGAGTACTTTTTCCCACAAGAGCAGGCCCTCTAAAGGATTTAAGAAAGCATTAAAATTGTAGAAATTGAAAAGGAAAGTCTGGTATTCTGATCACCCAGTTAAGGGGAGAGCATAGACCTATTGCCACAAACAAAGCAGACAGTGTTCCTTTTAGAGCCCAAATGACAATGATTTAATCTATGTGAAGATGTTGCTTCACAACAAGCATGGGATTCATTTTAACTACAAATTCAATGTGTGGTGACTACCCTGGGATTGCTTCATTTTAAATTCCATGTATATCCTAGGATTGGTTCATTTTAAATTGATGTGTCTACCTTAGGGTTGCTTCTTTTTAAGCCAAAAAAGGTCCTTTCTATGGAAGGCGTCAGACTCAAAACCTTGTTTAGTTACAACCTGCATGCACTAAAAGATCACACATATGCACTAAAAAAAATAGTCAATGCGCTAAAACAAACCTCATAAGAATTGTAGAAAACCTTAAATGCGCTAAAATAAATCCTAAATGTGCTAATCTAAGAATGCAATTTTTTTTAGACAATTTTAAATGAAGTGAGCTAGATGGATACGATATTATATTCCCTAGATGCACTAAAGAAATTGTCAGATGCACTGAAACAGTTCCCGGATGCACTGAAAGAAGCCCTGAATGTGCTAAGGAACCCCACTAATGCATTAAAACACAATTTTTTCCAGAAATCCGAACTCCAGAATGCAAAACTCTGTCAAAAACCTACAAGTAGATGTTAAAAATGGAGCAAATGCCCCATGGTGGGCACCAGAAAATGTGTGATCAATTTTAAGTGCACAATAAATGTAGATTCAAAATTAAATCAAAACACACCAATGCAACATTATATTGAAGAAAACTAATTAAAAGATAAACACACTCTTAAAACAACAGTTTCTTCAATGACGCCCCATTGTCCTCTATCTCCAGTGTTTTTGTTGATTCCAACTTGCTCTCAGATTGTGTGCTAGGCTAAACAAATGGTCTTCCTAGAAAATGAGATTGAAGATGAATGCATGCTATGCTAAGATATGATTAACATGCTTAAACTAAATATCATTTCTAGAATGTAAAATTATAAAATTATGAATACTAAAGCTGATAATAATAATGATAAAATGTTAATTGCCTATCTCTTTAATGTGTGTGTGTAACCAATGCTTGGATTCGTAGGGGTACTTATAGAGTTTTTGAAATATTTTGATTGGCTGATGTGATCAACGATTTAAATCAAGCTTGTTAAGATGAACGGTGAGAGATTTTTGAAAGTTGAGAGAGAGATGGAAGGTTTCCTCCTACACAATTTTTCCCATTCAGAACTGAAGGAAAGTTGCCATTTGAGGAGTGAGTCGGAGATAAATCTCATAATTAAATAAATAAATTTATTTAATTACATGTGATGATGAATTTAGAAGTTTGCATAATTAAATAATTAATATTTAATTATGTGTGAGAGATGAAAATGGAAGGTAATTAAATATTTAAAATATTTAATTATGTGTGAGAGATGATAATGGAAGGTAATTAAATATTTAAAATATTTAATTATGTGTGAGAGATGAGAATGGAAGGTAATTAAATATTTAAAATATTTAATTATGTGTGAGAGATGAAAATGGAACCTTGGTAATTAAATATTTAAAATATTTAATTATGTGTGAGAGATGAAAATGGAAGGTAATTAAATATTTAAAATATTTAATTATGCATGGAGTGAGAAAAGGTGTAAAATTTAATTTAACTGTAAGATGAAGAAAGTGTTTGGAGGAATATTTCATTATTTGAATTCAAAAATTCAAATTTAGAATAGCATGATAATTAATATAAATAAATTATAAAAGTGAACAATATAAATAAATAATTAAATTTATTTATATGTAGATGACTTTAGAAGATTAATTAAATAATTCATATTTAATTAATTAACAAGCTTGATTAACTGTGACCATTTTTAGATGTTTACAGCATTAAGTGTGCACCTCCAACTCTTTTGATTCATTAAGTAATTTTTAAAAGTCATTGATGAAAAGATAATTATAAACATGTAGTACAATTTATACTTTTTTAAGTAATTTTATTTTGTGATTTTTGAATTGATTCATTTTGAAAAATTTATCAATAAACATGCACAACACTTAACGTTTCCCTGCCCCCTCCCCCCCCCCAAAAAAAAAAAAAAGATTAAATATATATTGTTAGAATTGGGTATGGAGATACCTGCCAAAATCTAGAGGCCAAATGGGAAGCACAAAGAGAGAATATAAACATGACAAGAATAAACTATATTCTTATCAATTATGCAAATATGATTCAATATTATTTACAATGTATGAGAGGATCATTGGTTATATAGCCAAGGTGAGACATAAGATATCATAAGATTATGACAAGTGTCTTAATCATATGACATGAGACAACTTATCACAAGTACCTAGATCACATGTGTTACAAGTCAAAAGATAAGATAACAACTAATGACAACTAACACCTTCTAGAAAGATTCTTAGGACCTAAGTAAACTTAACATGTAAATAAGTCCCCTAAGTCCCCTAGTAATGAATTAACTAGGTATAAGACTTTATTTACACCAACACCCCCCTTAAGTGCAACCTAGGGAGTATTCGATTATTATGCAAATGACGCAAATATACAAGAATGGGTCCTTGCTACTAGGCCATTTAAGGTACCCATGTACATTTTCAAATGAAGTCTCTCACAAACAGAGAAAAGGAGAAAACCAAGTGGGATAAAACTCCTCCCCAAAAGAGAGATGAAATACAAAAAAGAAATGCTCTCAATGAAGAATGAGAAGGCAAAAACCCCATGTGAGGGAAAATAGCCCCCATGAGAGAGAAGAAGAAGAGAGAAAATACAACTCCCCTCAATGTTGAGTCTCCTACAACATTTATGGTAGAAGCTTGATGCATTGAATGCTAGAGATGATCCAATCTCATCGAACAACATTCCTCCACTTAGCAAGAAACAAAACCATGGATGTATGGAGGATGTCAGGAAGATGGATGATGGATGATGTCTCTGAAGCATGCTCAAGTGTCTCCATGTCGATGTCGAAAGTTGACACACTCCAAATAGGAATTCTAGGCCACACTATTAAAGAAGACAATCTAGAATCTAGTAGAGATGAATGTAGAACAAGATCCAAGGAGAAAGATATCCTCTCTGAAGACACATAAGCCTCCTCCAAATGCTATCCAAAAGTATCCACACTCACGTCAAACTGTGAAGAATGATCATGTAGAGATTGAACAAGAGGGTCAAAGTGTTCCCTTGCAACAACTAAAGAAGGATATTCTCCATCAAAGAGAAGATGAATGTCACCAATGATGTTTCTCAAATATACAATATGAGACTCCAAAAAAAATTCTATAATGCCTGTCAAGAATCCATGTTGAATAATTATATGATGTGAGCAAAGGAACCTTCGAACGATCCATGAAAATGAGAGAGCACGAGAAAACAAATCAAAAGAATGCACCTAGAGAGCTCCCCCCAAAAAAATCACTCAATTAGGAAACCCCCTAGCAATATATGATTTGACACTTTATATTTAGTGCGTGTATAGGTGCCACTTGCCAAAAAAACCAAAGTGGACTTGGTTTTGGTGCATGCAAATGCCAAAATTGGCCACATAATGAAGTTAAATTTTTGGTACAAAATGAGATCAATTTGATCATGCCATTGAAAATTACACAAAAAATTATGCACTTTCAAAAAAAATTTCACCCAAAAATGTTATCGTAGGAGCAAGATATGAGCTCCTGAAGTTCCCAAAACAAGGAGAAAGCAACAACACCTATGGGAATCTATAATTTATGGAAAATTAAGACACCAAGACCAAAATATAATTGCACCATCACGAAGAGCGCAAAAATTTAGCCCAAATAAAAAAAAAAATTCTCGAAAAAAGGAGTCAAAATGAGCAATTTATGGGGCTTCATAGTTGGACTACAAATTCAAAAAGCTCATCCATGAGGGGGCCAAAAAAATTGAAATGAGTGTTGACATGGCACAGATGTTAGTATTCCATGATGTTAAAATTGATGTTCTAGTGGCTATCAAAATGGAATATGCTCCTATGGGTAGAATATTCCCTGTGGTGGCCAGTAATAGAATCTAGGTAGAATCTAGGAATATTCTACTAAGAATGGGTGACATATTTTGAATATTTTCTGGATGAATTTTTCAAACACTATTTTTTTTTTTAAATGGAGCCATATTTTTAAACTTTCTAGTCACTGCTTTAGTCGACCACTTGTCGGTTTAGTGTGGGGCCATAGTATAGCCATGTGGCAGGAAACGATTGTTCTGTAGTCTGTACCACCCTGTGGTACTCTTTTAATATAGAGTACGTTTGTAGTACTTCTTCCACAAAAGATTATGTTTCTGATTTTTGATTTATTTTTAACTTTTTCAAATAAAAAATGCAATCAACCTTACGAATTTTTGAAAATTTTTGAATAATTATTTTTTAAACAAAATAAATCTAATTAAACTTTTTTATACTGACTGATTTTTTTTTTTACGGTACAACCTATGCAATAATGAAGACCTAGGGAGCCATACAGCTCATTGGGAAAAATGTTTTCCTCAACATATAAATTCTCTAATTTGGATGATTTGACAGTTGATCTTAGGGTTTTTGGCCCTTCTGGATGCAATGGAAAGGTTAGATTTGACCCAAAATGCTCCAAAAATGCAGCTACCTTCTAGATCTAGGAACCACTCTTTAGCTTCAAAATCTCATAGATTTGGCCTCATATGTCTGATTTGGACAAAACAAAAGGAAAACCCAACTTCTCGAACCTTTTGAAATCAATGGTGAGCTCATATTTGCACTAACAAGCTCCAATTTGAACCTACAATAAAGAGCCACAAATAGGAACCCCTAAAAATCTGGTATTTCTATCAAGTTTTTTTTATTCTCTAGATCATCATACGATGCAAGAGAAGAGCATAATCAACTATTCAAGATTTACTAAGATCTCTCAAAAATTGGCTAACCAAAGGAATCCAACCCGCTCTGATACCATGTTAGAATTCACTATAAAGATAGCCTGCCAAGATCTAGAGGTCAAATGGAAAGCATAAAGAGAGAATATGAATATGACAAGAATAAACTATATTCTTATCAATTATGCAAATATGATTCAATGTTATGTACAATGTATGAGAGACTCCTTGGTTATATAGCCAAGGTGAGACATAAGATATCATAAGATTATAACAAGTGCCTTAATCATATGACATGAGATAACTTATCACAACTACCTAGGTCACATGTGTTACAATTCAAAAGATAATATAACAACTAATAACAAATAACACCTTCTAGAAAGATTCCTAGGACCTAAGTAAACTTAACATGTAAAAAAGTCCCCTAAGTCCCCTAGGTAATGAATTACCTAGGTACAAGACTTTATTTACACCAACACTTAATGTCACCCCCCAAAAAACTTAAATATATATAAATAAAATAAAAATATAAGGGAAAAAAAACTATATGTTTTAACAACATATAAAAATATTATTAAAACAAAATAAAATAAATAAAATGTTAATTTATAATTTGGATTATAGAAAAATTATATGACTAGAAAGATAATAACTATATTTTTGATGCAAAGGTGTTTAAGTAGAATCTTGTGATAACAAGTAATTTAGATTACGATAAAAAAAATTGGCATTTTATTGCTCATTTTGAAAAATATTTCCTTCATCTACATGGAGATACCAAACTAGATTGGTAGCTAATGGATTTAATAAAAAAATTTGGCATTGATTACGAAGAAACACTTGTCTATGTTATTAAAATGAATATAGATAGAATTGGTGTTTCTTTGGTTGCTAGTCTCAAGTTGCAGCTATAAGAAATAGGAAATTATAGAGATGAGAAACAAGCACAATGAACAATGCAATATATTATATTGTATTTAGATGACCAAAATTATAATGAGTACAAATCCTTGTATATATAAGCAAGGAAGAGGAAATCCACCTATTATGTGGATTGACAAGTGCCACATGGAGTGGCACCAATGAGTAGGCAAGTGTCCTATAGGTGTCAACCTTAGGATCACTAGGAGTGTGCAAACCAACAACCTATTTGACCAAGTCATCAACCTTTATTCCAAGTGTTGAGTGAACTTTGAGTTGAGATGGAAAGTATTCCAATCTCAAAAAGGTAGCACATGAGGTTTACCAAATAACTTTGTAACCTCTAGAGGTCTAAAAGTTTGCATATTCAGTTAGACAAGATGTTTTATAACCTCATCAACCTAAGTACACTTAATTATAGTGAATAGATAAATTATTCAATCTAGCACCCCGCCTTAAGTGATACTGGGGGAGGTCACAAAAGTGCAAATAGATAGAAATGGGTCCCGATTATGAGGCCATGTTAGGTACCCATGTACAATGCATTCTCTCAAAAATGGAGAAAGATATAAAACCCAATGGGAACAAAACTATCCTCCAAAAGAGAGGAGAAGGATTTAATACTTTTCTAAAAGATGTCCCTTGATGATAGGAACATGATGATGAAGAACTCCTTAAGCATGCAGAATTTGTAAACTCTTCCATTGATGAATTGGTGTCTGCTAGAATAAAAAAATCTTCAAGAAATGTAGATCAAGATAAGAGATACAAACACTGCATGAGTGAACATTGGAAAACTACTCAACCATGTACACAAATTCAATCAAACTTTGTGAAGTTGAAAATATATATAGTACTATGATTAGGAGTACTAGAATCTCAAAATGTAATCCACTAAAATAATCCCACATATGAGAGATCAAGATAGAAGGTTCATGAGGCCTCCCAAAAAGAAGATTACTCCATTGCTTCATTGAAATAATTATTAACATGTAACACATCATAGTCCCCCCTTAATTCTAATAGAAATAAGAAGAACAATTAAAATAGAGCACATGAATGTGCAAGGGATGTAGAGATGTACAAGAAACTGAAAAAAGGGTTTGCATCAAGGCACATATGAATGAGGTGAGAATCACAAGAATCCACAACTATGATGTAAAATCAAGGCTCTACACAGCCCCCCATTACACTCTATAATTTAGTGTATATATAAAATTTGCTAAATCCACTCCATATTGAACACACATTCAGTTTTGTGGCACTTTATATGAGTGCATTCATATAAGAAATAGGAAACAAACACAATGAATAATACAATATTGTATTTAGATGACCCAAATTATAATGAGTAAAAAGCCTTGCATATATAGGAAAGGAAGAGTCAATCCACCTATGATGTGGATTGAAAAGTGCCCCATGAAGTGGCACCAATGAGTAGTTAAGTGTCCTATAAGTGTCAACCTTAGGATCACTAGGAGTGTACAAACCAACAACCTATTTGACCAAGTCAAAAACATTGATGCCAAGTGTTGAGTGACCTTTGAGTGAGATAGAAAGCCTTCCAACCTCAAAAAGGTAGCACATGACGTTTACCAAATAACTTGGTAACCTCTAGAGGTCTAAAAGGTTGCACATTCAGTTAGACAAGATGTTGTTTAATGTCATCAACCTGAGTACACTTAAGTATAGTGAATAGATAAATTATTCACTCTAACAACATATTCATCAAATGGATGTTATTTAATTATTTTTAGAATGTAAATCTACATCAAGAAACATACAAGATCAACCACTTGGTTTTGTAGATAAAAAGCATATTAAGCTTGTTTACAAGTTGAAATCCTTTTATGGTTTTAAAAAATTAAAGAGCATGGACATTTAAGAAGATTGTTAGGTTTCTTAGCTTCATGGTGATCCAAAAAATTATGTGAAGGGATTCCAAGGTGATATTTTTATTTGCATGATTTATGTAGATGATTTAATGTTTATTGGACAAAAAATTGAGCTAATCAGTGCTTTGAAATAACATCTCAAAAATAAAATTAATATGAGTGTGTTGGGAGTTGAATTATTTTCCCGGTTTATAACTTTTAGAATCCATAATAGGTTATTTGTCTCATATTGAAAATATGTTGGATCTCTTACAAAAGTTTAAAAATATTGATTGCAAATATACTCATATTCTCTTTCAATCTAGAGTGTGTAGATGTCCCATTATATAAAAAAATATTTTTTAATTTAATTTACTTATAGAACACACCAAACCAACCTTTTTTTTTGGTTGATTTAGTGTCAAGTTTCATGTAATAGATCAAAGAAAGCCATCTATTTGTAATCAAATAATTTTTTTGATATGTTTATGAAAAAAATCACTTTGCCATCCATTTTCCTATATATCTCATGTTTCTTTGTGAGGTCAAAATATTTATATTGTGTTGGTAATATAGATGGAATGAAATCTACTAGTGGTTATGCTTTTCAACCAATCCATCTTACATGGAGTAGCAAAAGGAAAGTAACTAATACTTTGTCTTTATATGAAACAAAGTACATAATGAAAAATTAAGCAAGATGAAGTAATTTGCATTCAAAATCTCTTATTTTGTGATAAATAAAGCATCATATAGGTTGCAAGAAATATGATTTTCTATGAAAATATAAAACACAAAAAGATTGATGTTCATTAAATCTAAGATCTTGTTCAAGCTCAAATTGCTAATTTATAACATTACATTAGGGATGAACAAACAACTAATGTATTTACGAAAAATATGATGGGAGCCACAATTCTTAAGCTATGAGAAATTTTTAGAATAGTAGAGGTGGACATTAAAGGGGGAAAGCACAATGTCATACTATATCTTCTTCTTATTGGACACCTAGTCAATATTAAAAGGGAATTGTGAGTAGAAGGCTAGAGAAAAGAAAATTCTCTAAAATGTAAGATTGTTTAAAAGTCTTGAAAAAATCAAAAGCTTTCCATATTTTCAAAATATCTTTGAATTGTTCTAGATCTTGTAAATTAAGTGTTATAAATTTATGACTAGTCATTAGGCAATTCAATAAATTGACATAAATTGGATTGTGTAGAATACATGTTAGATTGACGTAATCTTGTTTATATTATCATTGATAGATTTAATTTTAAAGTTAATCTTCATTTACACATATACTTATTTTTTTATTTTTATACTTTGGTTTAGTTAGAACTTTAAACTTTTAAAAGTTCAGATGGAATTTATCTTTTATTATATTAATTGAACGAATAATCATATGCCCCTACCAATTATAATATATAGGTTAATTTGTTGTATTGTATTTTGATTATGATATTTTTATATTTTCAATCTGTTAATGGTGATAGAATGGATTTAGACTATTATCTTTTTTATATATATATATTAATCTTGTTAAAAATTCAAAATATGTTAAATAACATAGATTTTTTGGTCTATTGTTAAAGTTGAATGGTTTAGAACAAGTTCGTGAGGAATGAAGTCTTACTAGATGTGAAGCCCCTTCACATCGAAAACCAGTGGTATTCCAAAGAAATTCGGAACCTGGGTGAATCATAAATTACAAAACAAATGAATGAGCTGAGTCACAGAAATTTTATTTGTTTAGAGTACAAATCTATACAGATAATTACCATGATAAGAATATCTTTGCTCAGAGCACCATACACCAACCACAACACGCCGCCCAGGAAAGCAAACACCAAGAAGTGAAAGGACATGCACTCCACACTCTTGCTCCGATACACCACTCTCTGTACGATAACGTAATATAGGTTGAAATGTTTTCTTATAATAGACGAGTGCAATGAAAATTAGGGAGTTTACTTACAATATCTGAGAGCGGAGATCCATATAGAATGACAGAGGCGACCATTCCAGTGGTTCCTACGAGCACTTTCTTATTCCCCGCCTCGACTCCCAACATAGAAGTTACTGCAGTGCTGGCAAACAACACCAACACTCCTCCCACCATGAGACCCATTCTTCTCTGCCATGCCATTCATCCCTCATCAACTGGCTGTCCACAAACTCAAGTGAAATGATATGGGGAAGCAGATAAAACGGTACCTTGGATTTGGGTGGAGCAAAGTAGAGATAGATGGTGCAGAAGCAAAACTGGAGGAGAAAGCCAACAGCATTGGTACCCATTACAAGACTGTTCTCCCATCCATTGCTGATGAAAGGGGAACCATACCAGGTGTATATAAGACAGTTGAAGAGGCCTATTGCATACGGGAACCCTGACATCTCTTCCGTTGTCTTCTTCATCATCACTTTCCAGAAGATACCCCTGTTCATCAATTAACTTAGAATTTAGCAATATTTACTACATATGCACTACCCTGCCTTCAACAATAATGTTCCCACAGTTGTACTTACAGTGGTGCTCCATACATAAGCAAAGCAAATACACTTCCTGCATCATCATCACACACATAAACACACCAGTTTCAGTATAAGTATAGCAGCTACAATCTGAGTCAGTGAACACAAAATTCGAATTTAAATACAGTACAATGACCTAGAGCTCCAGCCGCGCAACGTAAGAGTTTATTCATTATTGCCTCTTTCTCGGATAGAGAAGAAAAACAAGAATACCTCGTAAATGGCTATAAGGTGTAGGTTGGTCTGATAATGAACGCTGCATATTTATAGCCGTGTGTTGCACCCATACCCACTTTGTGCTTCCACCTGTCATCTCCCTGTTAATCCAAGGCTCTAGAAAAACAATAAGAACAGATAAAATTTTACTATTTATGATTGTAATAAAGGGTAGATAGTAAATTTAGGAGCATCTTTTCATGTTTATGAAGGGAATCATTTAGATAAAGAATTTATCATTGCAAATAATAAAAGAAAATTATAGTTTTTGGATAAGGATTTTATATGTGGGAAATGGGATTTTGAAAATGGTTTATTGGTAAATGAATTAGGATGAAGTCATAGTTTAATATATAAAATTGTTCATAATCAAGCTTGTTGTTACTTCTAGTAAGTTATACTTAAATATAGAAAAGATCTAATTAATATAATTTATATTGGTAGAGTTAGCACAAGGGAGTCTATTCAATTTTACTAGTCTTGTTGAGGATGAATGTGCACTCATTTTTCTATTAGTAAAAAATGTTATATGTCAAAATCTTAGTATGCTAAACTTGGGAAAATAAATTAGAGCAAATTTAAAAACATGATTAGATTGAATATAGTTAAAGGATTAACAAATAATTTATCTTTTGAAAGTATCTAATAAGTTTGTGTTGGGAAAAAATTATTGAGACCCATTTGAGTCATGGATAGTTAATTATTGGGTACCATTAATCATTTATTTCATAGTGATCTATGTGAATTGAGATATCTTTGGCTTTTGATACTAGGTATCTCCTTTCTTTTCTTGATAATTATAGTGGATGAGTATGGATTTGTTACCTTGGGAAGTGAAATAAATGAAGTATTTATCTTAAAATAAGGTAGTAATTAAAGATTAAATTGACAAGAAAATTAAATGGTTTACTAATAATAGGGGTGAATATATCTATGTGTGTGTATCATTTTGTGAAAATTATGGTATTAAGATGCAAAGTACAAGATCATATACCCTTCAATAAAATGGGGTGCTTGAGTGGACAAATAGAATTCCTTTTAAAAAGGTTCATTGTATGTTGTATTTAAAAGTTTATAGAACAAATTTGGGGTTTTCTTGTTTGTTGTGCTACATATATTGTGAATACAATACCCACTAAAAATATTACAAACATGACCTTTATAGAAGCTTGGAGGGAAAAAGAATATTGAAAATTTTAAAGTATTTGTGTGCATTTTTTTTTGGCACACATGCTTGATGAAAAGTGGAAAAAGTTAAAAAATACAAGTAATAGATACTTTTTTGTTTGTTATGGTGAAGGTTAAAAGTATTATAGATTCTATTATTTGCAAACAAAAGAGGTATTTATTTATAGAAAAAATAAATTTAAATAAATTTTCACAACCTACAACCCTTCCTTCTAACTCTATAACATCAAATACTACTAGTTCAAATTCAAATATTAAAAAATAAAAATAGAACCTATAATGACAAGGAGGATGATGAGGATGATATGTGCATTACTACAATGAAGATAATACCATTCCAAATGAAATTATTGATGCTTATGTTCAACCCTTTTTCATATTACCACTAATGATGATTATGATAATTTCTAAGCTAGATATAAAACAAGTGCCACGCTAGTACCTAGTACTTGCTTTTATAGTATTGTAATTATAGTTTTGTAGGTTTGGAAAAATTAAATGTAAGTTTTATCAATGTTAATAAATTAAATTTAAGTTTTGTTAATTATATTATTTTATTTTTGTTAATTAGTTCTTTGCATGATCTAACCCTAAACCTAACTCACACCCTAACCCTATCCCTAGTTTTCATCCTAATCCTCACAATAAATTCTAAACCATTATCCTAACCATAAACCTATCTCTAATCCTAACCATAGTCATAACACTAACCATAACTATAAACCTAACTTGAAACACTAAATTGTTAACCATAATCAAAACCTTAACCTTGCCCTAACCCTAACCATAAACTATAATCCTAATGCTAACCCTAACCATATTCCTAACTATAATAAAAAACTCTAATCCTAACTCTAAACCTAACCTTAACCCTAACACAAACAATAAAATCTAAACCATTATCTTAACCCTAACTCAAATTGTAATATATAATAAAAAATTTAAATATTTAATCTAGAAATATTAAAATCTTCTAAAAAATTATTTCTATTAATTTAGTTTAAATATTGAAATGTTGATATCTTTAATATAAATTAATGTTATGCATTTTAATAAAACTTATTTAATTTCTAAAATTTTAATTTGAATAATAACAAATTAATAATTTGATGACAAAATATAATAATATAATATATTATAATTTAATATAACCAATTAAAATATGTATTAAATCTTATTTAATATTATATTATATTATTATAAAATCATAATATTACATTATTTTTAATATGGATATTATTTTATATAAAAAATATTATTATATTTTAATTAATATACATTACTAACATATTATTATTCTTTTCTTATTATAATTAATTTGATTTTGTGTTTCATATTTAAATATTAATTTAATCACTAACTTTTAAATTTAACAAATGTTAGATTATTAATTTTTATTATATTAAATATTTAATTATATATATATAATCTATTACATGCTGGAGTCCATTGTCAGGCTTTTTTCTTCTTCTTCTTCTTCTTCTTTTCAAGATTATGTTGTCATGATTGTTTCCATATATTAAAACACATATTAACATATACTATTATATTATATAATTTGTTAATTATATTATATAATATATTTTGAAGATTAATTATATTGTTGTAATAAATTTTAATTATTTATATTATATAATTTTTAATATATTTAAATTTATTTTATGTAATTATTTCATGATTGTATTATTATATTAGATTTATGTTTTATATTTTAGAATGGACATTGTTATTGTAATTTTTTAGATTATTTATAGTAGTTTATTTTTTAAAACTATTAATATAATATTATTAGATTTAATGAGATACTTTATAAATCTAAAAGTTGAGTAAATTCTTAAAAAAGTCAAAATAATAGTTTATCTTCATTTTTCTTATAAATTCATCCATAACATCCCAAAAATTTTAGCGAGTCATGTTTAAGAAAGATAATTTTTAAAATTTGTAAAATTAAGTATCTTACATGTTCACAATGAAATTTTAATTTTCAATTGATTTAAAACTAATTTATTAATGACTAATTAAAAAAAGCTTATTAATGGTTACATGAGGGCAAGTAAAGAAGTAGATATATATGAAAAATATTCTAAAGTCTATGAATGGAGTGGAAGTACACTTATGGTCAAATATTTATAGATTACTATCTAATTTCATTTAATACAGATAGAGGAAAAAAGAATGGGAGCAAGTGGCTGGTCGTAAAACAAGAATATGATGTATTGAGAAAGAACTAAACTTAGGAACTTGTGTCTATTACAAAGGGTATGAATATTATTAGTTATAATAGTTTAAAATTAAAATTAGATGGTTTTATAGAAAAAATCAAATCTAGGTAAGTGAATGGAAACAAGGGATCATAAATGGTCATTTTTTAATTAAAATCAAGAAAACTTAAAATTTAATGAATAATTTGAGATGCTTGGGCACAAATTTTAAATATGTGATTGTAGCTTATAAACTATTTTTTAAAGCTAAAATATTATATAATATTAAGTGTGCATCTTCATATCTTTTATTTAATTAAGTGGTTTAAAAGTCATTGGTGAAAAGATAATTAAAAACATGTAATACAAGATATACCTTTTTTAAGTTTTTTTTTTATGAATTTTGAATTGATGCATCTTGAAAATTTTAATCAATAAACATGCACATCACTTAGCATTCCATATATATATATATATGAAATGAAAAAAAACTTATATTTTAATAACATATGAAGAAATTATTAAAAACAAATGTAAATATGTAATTTTGATCATAATAAGGTAAAAGTACAAAGTTGTGTCACACTTTATAAAGGAAACACCAACGTTGATGCAACTTTTAAACTTGAATCACTAAAAAGTGGCATATATGTTTTATGTTTTAAATTTTGAAATGATGTAAACTAGTAAAATATGTATTTTTTAGTATATTTTATGTCTGTATTTAAAAAAAAAAATTAAAATATTAATCTAATAGCTAGAATGAATCTTACTAGATCATATGTTTGACGAAAATTGGTTTTTAGTTACAAATACTTAAATTCAATTGTGCTGATATGATAAGTTGGCGGAAAGCGTGACACATCTTTGTGCTTTTGCCCAATAGAATTTTGATGTTTTAATACTACTTTTGAAAGAAAGGAAAAAAATCCTCCCCATCTACATGCTACATGCACATACAAAACTAAATTTATTGCTAAGGGCTTCAATAAAAAAACTTAGGCATTCATTACGAAGAAACACTTTTCCATATCATTAAAATGAAGGTAGAATTGTTATTTCTTTGGTTTCTATTCTTAGGGAGCATCTTCATCGAATGCATGCCTTTAATTTCTTTGGTTGCTATTCTTAGGGAGAATCTTCATCGAATGGATGCCTTTAATTATTTTTAGAATGAAAATATACATCCATATATGTGTGTGGTTGGTTTTGTAGATTAAAAACATATTAACCTTGTTTACAAGTTGAATTCCTTTTATGATAATAAAAAATGTCAAAGAGTGTTGTCATTTGAGAATATCAATAGGTTATTCATCTTCATGGTTTTCAAAAATTTAAATTGGATCAAAAAATTTGTGTGAAGAGTCCAAAGTGATATTTTTCATGTCACGGTTTGTGTAGATGATTTAATTTTTATTGGAAAAAATATTGAGTTGAAACAATATCTTTAAAATAAAATTAATATGATTTCTTTGGAGTTGAATTATTTTCTTGGTTTACAAGTTTGATAGACTATATTTTATATTATTCATCTTAGCCAAAATATGTGTTGAATTTCTTAGAAAAAATTTAAAAGCTTGATGAGGGCACAACCCGAGACTTAGAAAATAACCCACAAACAAGAGAATAATTTTATTACTCAGAAAATGAACTCTTTACATGCAGAGGATCTCAAATCCCCAAGTTCTACAACACATGCAAGTTACAAAAAGCTACAGAATAACCCTTTTGCAATATGTGAGCTTGTCCCCAAAAAGCTACCCAAAAATTAGAAACCCACCATAAATAGAGCTCCTCTTTAGTTTGGAGCCAAAACAACATTCAAATTTGAGCTTAAGCAGTTTGGCACTAAAAAATTACAACTTCAAGTTCAAATTTCAAAAGAACTTTTGCAATTGTATCT
>VDFB02000010.1:23430968-23496376 GCA_007258455.2 Sequoia sempervirens | reverse complement strand
AAAAAAAATGTGAAAGAAAGAGACCCGTTTGTGGGTCCCACCGGGCGTGCCAGAAATGTGATAGGTCGAATGTGAGTGTTAGAAAGCAAGCAGCAAGTGAAATTGTGCAAATAAACACCAAAACAACCTACACCTCAAGATTAGCCTAAGTTGGAAACAACACAAAGTAAAAGCAACAAAATGGAACTATATACCTTGCGTCGAATCGATCCTTTGGTTGGCCCTTCGATCTTTGATGTGTATGCTCCTTGGATGGCAAGTAGATGCAAACTGAGTGATGTTGTGAGGATGAGTGCAAGTGGATGAAAACATGAAAATGGCTAAGTATAAGTTGAGAAACAAAATTGCAAGAGTTTGGCTAGCAAAAAATGATCTCCCCAAAATGGGAGAAAAGAGGGGGTATTTATAGGATTCTTGGGAAATCCTAGGGGAAATGGACGGTTGAGATTGATCCACCAAATATCAAGATGTAGGGCTAAGGTGAGTTGAGAACTCACAAGCCCTCACATCTTGACATGTGGCATGTGAGATAGCCCTAAAAGGTGAAGTGGACATGAGGTGGAAGGAGAAGGACATGACATGGAGAGGGGTACAAAGTACCTTGGGATTGGACAAGATCTCCTCATAAAGGAGGTACTTGTCCCCATGTGGGAGAGAGGACAAGTGGGGAATTAAAAATTCCTCAAATATTCTCATGGGGAAGAGGGAAGGAATTTAAAATTCCTTAAATGCATTGGGGGATTAAAAGTGAATTAAAAATTCACATGGGGAAGGGAGATGCCTTGTCAAAAAAGAAAAGCATTTAGTAAGGTTGACCAAGGACACATGTCATAAAGGACATGGGGAAGAGAAAAGGAATTTAATATTCCTTGGAAGGATAAAAGGAATTAAAAATTCCTTGAGAGGTTGATTAGGCTAGTTAGTGAGGGATTAGAGGATGTTAGGTGGCTAAGAGAGTTTAGAGGCCAACTTGCAAAAGTTGGAGGATGTGACACATCCTAATGATGGGATTAGAAGCAGGATTAAGATAAGATAAAAATGATGGAGGATGTGACATAAAAAGGGGGAATTAAATAAATGGAATATTTATTTAATTCAATTGATGGAAGGAGGATTAAAGAGATAAGTTATTATTGATTAAATACCTTAGGGATTTGGCATAATTAAAGCTATTAATTAAATAATAGTAGTATTACTTAATTAACGAAAATAAGACGAAAGGGGATGAATTTGGATAAATTAATTGTCCAAATTTAGACATCTACAAATATAACAAAAATTAATAGAATAATGGAATATTAAATAACATTTGAATCAAGTGAAGAAAGGAAAAGAACATAAAATGTGCAACATCTACTACATTGAATAATATTATATGATAACAGATATAGAAGTACCTTTTTAGATGCTAATTCAACTTGTGTGTTAGGTTTTGAATATACTTCTCATGTGGTCCATGATAGAAGATATTGATACTTGACTTCCTTGAGTTACTTGTCTCGTTTTTAAACTTCCATGCTCACAAATATTAGTTTTAAATCTCAATAGGTATAAATCCCAAAGTTTTTTCATCCTTTCCAATGGTTGAGCTTACATTCACATTATTGGATTGCACAAAAACAACTACCGTATGGGATAGGTTTACTCTGATAATGCACAAAACATAACTACGATTTATTTTTATTTTTGGAAAAATGAGATCTGCCATGCATAAAAGATTCAATTTAATGCAGAAGAGTATAAATCTATACTCTTTCTGCCATCAAATGGAGAACAATGTGATTGATTAAGTCCTCACAGTAATTTGGATTCAGCAAAAAATTTGCATGAAAAATCTCATGAATCACTTTAGATAGGTTAAGAATAACTTAGATAACAAATTTCAATTGAAAAAGACTTAGAGGTGTAAAAGAATGATAATAAAGCAGGACATGAAAAACCAAAATAGATGCCCAACACAAAAGATTTTACTGTCTTTCCTAAAACATGTCAACAAAGTATTATGATGCCTATCTCTTACTCTCTATTTGAAATATTTCTTATAGTTTATTTTTAAAAAATGCTTAAACTATACCTCAGCAGTCCTTGAAACAGACTTTAAAATCACATTGGGTTTGATGCCCTGATGTGATCTTATGTTGTGAAATTGGAATCTCCCAGAATATCTTGACTAAACTAGACATAAATGAATTTTAGGAAGGAAAATTGTCAAGTGATGCCGCCTATGTGTTGGAAATATTTGAGATTTTAGGTGTATAGCTGCCTTTTCACTATAAGAAGGTGACAATACTGTCGAGTTCCTTAAATGTACAAAGTGCAACTCTGAAATAATGTTTCCTTCCATTTGTTTGTGATGATCAGAAAGAATCCAACACCCAAATTTGTAAGGCCAATCGAAATCACAGTCAATGTTTTTTCCTCCCCACTAGCTACAGATGAAACAACTCCAAGGCTTGTAATTGACAAAGTCAAACTGCCATATACAATACTCTTCAGTATATCCCAATCTATTACTACAATCAGATCCACAACCTCTATATTGGGTCTTTTTGGCAGTTCAGAAACTGATGTGCCTATATTTGATGGTTGAGAATCAACTGTTTACATAATGTCTATCATAGTTGCAACCCTTCCATTAGTTGGGATAACTATATTTCTAGAATTTGGAGAGATATGTGAAACAGAATTCTACTTTGTTTAGCTAGACAAAATCATCCACTTTGCTTTGTACAAGAGTTGTAGGATCTCGTGTTTCTAAGGGACTGCTTGATTCAACACTGTAATTTTGATGGAAATATTTCCTTCCTCTGTTGGTTTGTTGGAATTTATTTCTCCTGAGCCTACTCTCATGTCAGCCCCCTGTTTCACCTACCCGTCAGGAGCCTCCAACAACAGTTTTTGGGATCTTCATCCCTGTAGCTCGTGACAACCCCAAAAGTTAATGTGGTAGGAATTTTTGAATTCCAGAATTTACTGCGGTAGGTGATTTCAAATTTTGAGAGGGAATGTTGAAGAAACAAAAAGAATTGAAGGTAGTTAGTTCTGCCAGTTGATAAGACTCAGAAGTATGAAGAAGAGTTCCTGAGCAGCAGCAATCTAAAGAGGAATGTTTTTGTTCTTTGTGTGATTCAGAGAAGTCTGTACACAACATAAGCTATATTTTTGTTTATTTTGTGATTGAGCAATGATTGCTCCTGAAGAGCTCTGTGTAGCTCTTGTCAGTGAGCTCCTAGCAGCTCCTAAAGTTTGTCTGTTTGCTTGAGCATCTCATGAAAGCTCCTAGCAGTTAGTAGTATGTAGCTTAGAGTTTATTTTATGAGTTTTATGATTAGTCTATTTTGTATTATCATTTCCAGTTTAATGAATAGGAAGGAAAGTTGCATGTCTCCTTGTGCTTCCACATAATTTGGGTATTTCCAATTTGGCTGGAAAACATAGCAGTAGCTATGTGCTTTCATTTTGTTTTAAATTTTTTTGACATGGTATCAAATCCATAGGCCCCATTTCTTCGTGAGTTAGGGCATTTTTTTTTCTAGTTATTAAGTTTTTCTTGTAGGAGACATGGCTGGAGATGAAGGGAAGAGTTGGCAGTAGCCACCATCCTTTAATGGACAGAACTATGATGTTTGGGCAAAGAAGATGAAGACCATAATGGTTGCAAATGATTTGTGGGAGTTTGTGGTCAATGGGTTCAATGATGTGACTAACCCAACAGCATATGATGTGCTCACAAATAACCAGAAGACCCAACTAAAGGAGTTTAGGAGAAAAGATGCTAAGGAATTGAGTTTAATAGAAGCAACTTTGATAGAGGCCATTTTTTCCAAAATAGAAGCAGCTAACTATGCAAAGGAAGCTTGGGAAATCCTCCAGACCAACTATAAAGAGACTGACAAGGTCAAATTGTTGAAGCTTTAGATGCTTCGAAGAGAGTTTGAGACTATTGAAATGAAGGACAATGAGTCCATCTCAGTTTTTCACACAAGACTCTCAGGTTTAATAAACCAATTGAGAGTGAATGCAGAAGTCATGGATGATCAGAGGATTGTGGAGAAAATCCTCAGGAGCTTACCCACGAAATTTGATGCAGTGGTGATTTCCATTGAAGAGGCAAAGGATCTCACAACATTGTTCGTTGATGAGCTGATGGGTTCTTTGCAAACCCATGAGTAGTGCCTAAATAGGTCTGCTACTTCTTCCCAGGAGAAAACTTTTAAAGCTTAGTCAAATGCAAGAGGAAGGGGGAGAAGGAAAAATGGTGGAAGGAGCTCAAGAGTTAGAGGTCGTGGCAACTCTAGACAAGGAAATGTTGGAGGAGATAGCTCAGGACGAGCAAACAGCCAAGAGGGAGCGAGCAACTCTCAAACCAATTCTTGACAAGGCAAGAAGAACAACAATTTGAATCAGAAGAATGACAAGAGCAATGTTGAATGCTACTACTATCATAAATTTGGCCATTATGCAAGTGAGTGCTGGAAAAAGTAACATGATCAGTCAAAACAAAATGCAAATATGGCTGATGCAAATGTGGGTGAAGGAAATCAGTCCACAGCCTTCATCATGTGCAATATTGGTGAAGAAGGCAGCCCCGAAGTCTGGTATTTGGACAACGGTTGCAGCAACCACATGAATGGTAATGAAATTTTGTTTTCTTTCATTGAAAAGAATGTGAAGTCTGAAATTAGAATGGGGAACAATGGATTAGTTCCAGTTGTGGGAAGAAGATCTATCATGATCCACACCAAGCAAGGTAAGAAGAAGGAGATACAAAATGTATTTCTTGCTCCTGGGTTAAAGCATAACCTCATGAATGTTAGACAGCTGATCCAAAATGGATATAAAGTGTTGATGGAGAAGGGTCAATGCATTATTTATGACAAGAATGAGAGGACGAAAAATGTTTGCAATAGTTCAAATGACAAAGAATCAGATGTTTCCTTTGAAGATTGAGGCATGTTTTTCATCTCAGTCTGTTGTTGCACCTCTCATGAATGGAAAATGTACATCAGTATAGCAAGTAGCCCTCAAGAGCACCATTCAAGACCCCTCCAAGCTATGGCATCTCAAGTATGGACATTTAGGCTATGCTAGTGTAAGTCTTTTGTCCAAAAACAAAATGATTGATGGTTTGCCAAGAATAGTAGAGCCTAATGTTAAGTGTGAGGCTTTCATTTTGGGCAAGCAACATAGGCAACCCTTTCAATCGGGCAACTCTACAAGGGCAAGAGCACCATTGGAGCTAGTGCACACTGATTTGGTAGGCCCTATGCAAATCATTTCTATTGGTAAAAGCAGATTTTTAATGACCTTTATTGATGATTACAGCCATAAGACATGGGTCTATTTTTTGCAACATAAATTTGAAGCTTTTAATAAGTTTTTGCTATTTAAGGCCTAGGCTGAAAAAGAGAGTGGACATTTTATCAAGGTCCTAAGGTCAGATAGAGGAGGAGAGCATACCTCTAATCAGTGTGTAAATTTTTGCAAGCAAAATGGCATCAAGAAGGAGCTAACAACCAGTTATACTCCACAACAAAATGGAGTGGCTAAGAGAAAGAATAGAACCATCGTGGAGATGGCAAGGAGCATCATGAAAGCAAAGGGACTCCCAATTGAATATTGGGGAGAGGCTGTAGCAACAACTGTTTATTTGATAAGTAGAAATCCAACAAAGGCGGTCCGTGACAAAATCCCTCAAGAGGCATGGACAAAATGCAAGTGGACGGTTGAGCACTTGAAAGTGTTCGGGTGTGTAGCATATGCTCACATGCCTAAGGAAAAGAGGCAGAAATTGGATGACAAGGATGAGAAGTGTATTTTCATAGGCTACAATGAGGAGTCCAAAACCTACAGGTTGTACAACCCGGTCACCAAGAAAATCATCATTAGTAGGGACATGGAGTTCCTAGAGCATGAGGCATGGGACAGAGTGATAGTTTCTGAAAGCTCAAAACCACTCCCAACAGCTCCTGAAGAAGCAGAAACAAAATAGGAAGTTCAACAAGATGAGCCTCCAGTTGCTCCTGAAAGCGTCGAACGAGCTCCTGAAAGTTCTGGAAGAGCTCCTGAAAGCTCCCGATAGTTCCTGATAGCTTCTAAAGTAGGTAGACAATCAAGAAGACAGTAACACACAACCAAAAGATTGGATCTTGAAAGCACCGGTCAAACTCATGAAAGCTCCTGATAGCTCCTAAAAGCTCCTAAAGTGAGTAGACAAAAAGGAAAGCAGCCAGAGATAGCCAGAAGATTGGCTCCTAAAAGCTCTACAAAAGCTCCTGAAAGCTCCTGACAACTCCTGAACTAGCCAGTTTAGCAGAGCTGCAGCAGTAGTGAAAATTCAAACCTCACTCTTGTCTCCCTAATTCCAAAGAATACCAAGAGTCTAAGGGAGATCTACCAGAATGAAAGGTATGATGAAGAATTTGATAAGAGTGTGAATTTTGCATTATTTTCTCATAGTGATCTAGTTTATTTTGAGGATGTTGTGAAAGAGGAGAAATGGTGTGAGGCCATGGATGAGGAGATAGATGTAATAGAGAGGAACAACACATGGGAGTTAACTGATTTTCCTCCCAACAAGCAAGTAATTGGGGTGAAATGGGTCTACAAGACCAAGTGTAATGTCGAAGGAAGAATAGAAAGGCATAAGGAAAGATTAGTTGTCAAGGGGTACAAACAGCAGTTTGGGAGAGATTATAAAGAGACATTTTCCCCCGTTGCAAGGATGGAAAATGTGCAGGCAGTCATAGCAATTGCAGCCCAAAGCAAATGGAAGGTGTTTCAAATGGACGTGAAGTCCGCCTTCCTAAATGGAGTGTTAAAAAAGGAAGTTTATGTGGAGCAGCCATTTGAATATGAATTTTTGGGTCAAGAACACAAGGTGTATAGGCTGAAGAAATCTCCACATGCATGGTACAACAAGATTGACTCATATTTGATGAGCAATGGCTTTAGCAAAAGCAATGGTGAGCCCACTCTTTACATCAAGGCAACAAATGGTAAGATTTTTATTGTTGTCTTGTATGTTGATGATTTAGTTTACACTAGGGATGATGATTTCCTCATTGCTGATTTTTAAGAGGCCATGAAAAGAGAGTTTGAAATGACAGATTTAAGTCTCCTGGGATATTTTCTAGGCATAAAAGTAAAACAAATGCATGATGGTATATTTATCTCTCAAGAAAAATATGCAAATGAGATCTTGAAGAGATTTAGGATACTTGAAAGCAATTCTACCCCAACACCAATAGCCATAGGTCTAAAGTTGACCAAGAAAGATTGCAACAGCAATGTGGATCCAACCATGTTTAAAAGTTTGGTTGGAAGCTTGATGTATTTAATTGCAACTAGACCTGATATAATGCATAGTGTGAGTCTTATTTCTAGATTTATGGAGACTCCAAGGGACGCCCATTGGAAAGTGGGTAAAAGAATCCTGAGGTATGTGAATGGCACCAAAGGATATGGCATTTTGTACACAGTAGAAAATGAGTTTGGGGTGGTTGGATACACAGACAGTGATTGGGTAGGAAGTTTGGATGATAGGAAGAGCACATCGAGCTATGTGTTTCATTTGGGTTTGGGAGCTATCTCATGGGCTTCCAAGAAGCAACCCATAGTTTCCCTATCTACTGTAGAGGTTGAGTATATAGCAACAAACACAACAGTGTGTCAAGCTATTTGGCTGAGAAGAATCTTGGCAAATTTGAAGGAAGAACAAGAGGATGGAACAACAATATTTTGTGACAATTTTTCATCAATAGCCTTGACAAAAAATCATGTGTTTCATGGAAGAAGCAAGCACATTGAAATCAGGTATCATTTTATTAGAGAGTTACTTGAAAATGGTGAAATTAAAATGGCATTTTGCAGGTCTAAGCAGCAGCTAGCAAACATATTCACCAAGCCTTTGAGCAAGGACAATTTTGAGCACCTAAGAAGCATATTGGGCATTGTTGATTTGGATTAGGATTGATCTTGTTTCGTCGGCTTAGGACAAGGCGGGAATGTTGGAATTTATTTCTCCTGTTCCTTCTCTCGCGTCAGCTCCCTATTTCACCTACCCGTCAGGAGCCTCTAACGATAGTTTTTAGGATCTTCATCCTTCCAGCTCCTGACAGCCCCAAAAATTAATGTGGTAGGAATTTTTGAATTCCAAAATTTACTGCAGTAAGTGATTTCAAATTTTGAGAGGGAATGTTGAAGAAAAGAAAAGAATTGAATGTAGTTAGTTCTGCCAGTTGAGAAAACTCAGAAGTTGAAAGAAGAGTTCCTGAGCAGCAACAGTCTGAAGAGGAATGTTTTTTTTCTTTGTGTGATTCAGAGAAGTATGTACATAGTAGCAACTATATTTTTGTTTGTTTTGTGATTGAGCAATGATTGCTCCTGAAGAGCTCTATGTAGCTCCTGCCAGTGAGCTCCTAGCAACTCCTAAAGTTTGTCTGTTTGGTTCAGCAGCTCATGAAAGCTCCCAGCAATTAGTAGTCTATAGCTTAGAGTTTATTTTTTGAGTTTTATGATTAATCTATTTTGTATTGTCATTTCCATTTTAATGAATAGGAAGAAAATTTGCATGTCTCCTTGTGCTTTCGCATTTTGATTTGGGTATTTCTAGTTTGGCTAGAAAACAGAGCAGTAGCTTTGTGCTTTCATTTTGTTTCAAAAAATTTTGACATGGTTATCTCTCAATGCCACTGGTACCTCCTTGTCAATGGTTACTTTGTCCTCAATTTTAGCTAAGAGAAGTTTCTTCAGTTGCTCATCTGTAATGAGTTCCTTGGAAGACCATATTGACTGGTCAGACAGATGGTATGAAAACCAAAATACAACTACACAATAATCTTTTTTATCTGATTGGGCTTTTCCTACTACTATATTTTGTTCCAAATCATCCAGTTGATGTTCACTATCTCCATCCAGTTATGAATACTTTTTGTTTCCTTTGTAGTTGTATATTTTGTTTCAATTGCTACTTAAGAGGTAGACAAGGAGTTAATCCTCCATAATATCGTTATAGTGAAAAAATGAAGTGTAGTAGAACATAATAGAATTATGGACATCCAATCAATATGTGAATGTGATGCAGTAGTTGACAAGGTATATTTTGTATCCTTTTATTATATGATTCAATAACATAAAACTATGTACCTTTAACCATTTTAATTCTTTTGCAGAGGCTCGATCAAATCAAAGGAATATGGCTTCCCAATGACAAGTCTAATTACATTTTTCAATAATATCACTTAAGTTTAATGAAAAAACCATTAAGATTTCTTGCATTGGGAGATAGAATGAGATTCAACAAAGAGAATGAGATGGAAGTTGAAGAATTGAGGTTTCTTCTTATAGACAAGTGCATTCCTTGATTACCTACAAAATTAAAGGCTCTTAATAATTTGATAGTGTTCTAATGGCCTTTCTCCATAAGAGGTGAAGTTATTATAAATAAGGAAAGTATTCTATGGTTTAGTACATATGTACAACATTCCATTATAATTTATATATTTGGATAGTTTAAGAGTTAAGTTCTAACAATTGGAATGTGCTTATGAAGCTTCCTACAAGTTTCTTGGCAATGAAAACCATCGAACAATCTTTTGAATCTAAAACTCTAGGGCTGGAAAAAGTTCTTCAATATCAAGAAATGGAAAGTTACATTTTGATAGAATTTGAGTATTACTAAATCTAGGTTTTTGAATCGCTTACCAGAACCGTTTGGAGAAATGACTACCTTAAAGCAATTGCGGTTATCCTATTTCTTGGAACTGAAGGCATTTATGTTCCATTTTCAATCAATTCAGAGCTCTCACGCAATTAGATTTAGAGGCTTTCCCTTTAGACTCTCGTTGTCTCACAACTTTATCTCACTTGAGTTTTTGTGGGTGTAAAAGCTCAAGTGAGATAAAATTTGCAAGGTTTTACACCCATATAAACTCAAATGAGATAAAGATGTGATACAATGAGAGTCTAAAGGTAAAGCCTCTAAGGAACAACAACTTTCTAAATCCAAGTGCGTTAAAACTCTAAATTTAATTGAAAGTGGAAGGTAAATGCCTTCAATACGAATAAATAAGATAACTGCATTTTCTTTAAAGTAGTCAATTCTCCAAACGATTCAGGAAGGAAACTCAAAGACCCATATTTAGTTATACTCGAATTCTATCAAATGTAACTTTTCCAATTCATGATAGTGAAGAAAACTTCTTCCAACTCTAGAATTTCAGATTCAAAAGATTATTCAATGGTTTTCATTGCCAATAAATTTATAGGAAGCTACATAAGCACATTCCAATTGTCAGAACTTAGCTCCTAAACTATCCAAATACATAAATAATAGAATGTTGTCCATATGTATTGGAACACAAAATACTTACCTTATTTATAATAACTTCACCTCTTATGGATAAAGGCCCATCAAACATTATCAAATAATTAAGCGCCTTTAATTTCACATATAATGGAGGAATGCTACTGCCTATGCAAAAAAAACTCAATTCTTCAAATTCCATCTCATTTTATTTGTTGAATCTTATTCTATCTTCCAACAAAAGAACTCTTATTGATTTTGTCATTAAACTTAAGTGACTGTTATTGAAAAACGTAATTAGAATTGCCATTGACAAGCCAGATTCCTTTGATCTAATTGAGCCTCTACAAAAGGATTACAGACGGTTAAAAGGACATAGTTTTATGCGATTGGATCATGTAATGAAAAGGATACAAAATATACCTCATCGATTGTTGCATCACATAAGGATTGGACATCCAAAATTCTATTGACTTTTGTTAGGCTTCTTCCTTTCACTATGATGATATTATGGAGTATTAACTCCTCGTCCGCCTTCTGGACAACCATTAATGTGATCAATCCTGCCCTGATAAAAGATGTAGTTGTCGTTGCTCCTATAATATACTACACATTTTGATGTTTCCTATTGCTAAAGAAGCAACATTTATCGAGAAAGGATTCTTGAGTAGACTTATCCAACTCACCATACACAAAATCAAGAAGATAATCACTCAGCCTTTCTTCTTGTTTTCGTCTTCACTTTCAAAAGCATCCAAAAAGAGATCAAGTATCTGCGTAGGTAAATGAATAGAAACAATTTTGAGGAAAATGAATACACCTCTACAAATCCTTAAAATTCTCTCTAAATATCCAATTGAACAATATTACTGTATTTATTAGGGTCTACAAACAAGCATTTCAATGCATGTTCCTTGGTCAGAGGCTCCACAAAATAGGATTTCAACACTAGCATGGGTAGATCTTCAAAATCATCTATAGCTCCTAAACTTTTTGTTGTCACCAGAATTCTACTATCAAGGGGAAGGAATTTCGTCTTCATTGGAAGAAGCTTCCAAAGGTCTTGTGACCTTGAAGCATTATTAATGAAAAGAAAAATAGGTTTACATTTTTTACGTTTAGAAGCCTTCACAAGCTTATCCCGACCATGTTCACAATCTCTTAATTCTATAGGTTTGCCAAATGTTATTATAAGTTGTGAAATAGTCTTTCAAAATTTGTTGTTGCAGGCTCTTAAAATCACTCTTATCTTTCTCATGATATATTGCTACCTTAGTGTAGTTATAACAATGAAGATTTATTTTAGCAACCACGAATTCTACGAATGTTGTCTTCCTAATGCCTCCAAAGCCATAAATAACTACAATCACCGATGACTTATTCGTCAGTCTCGATAAATTCTCTATAACATTCACTAGCTTATCAATCCCAATTGTCATGTAAGAAAATATGTTATGATAAATTTTACAATGTTTAACAGTATGTCAAAATGAAACGTAACTTCTTTATGTTACAAGAAGTTGGAAATATACAAATACAATTTTATATAGTGTCGGAATAATACTATCAAATATATAAAAAAATATAGGCATTGAAGTGAGTAGTTTTTAGAAATTAAAAAAATTAGTAATTTTAGAACAAAAATTAAATTTAATCATTGAAAATAATGCAAATATTAATTTTAATTAGATACAACTATACTTGCATAAAAATGTGTATAATTTTGTATTTCAAATATGTAACTAAACATAGTATTTGAACAAAATAAACATTGTTACAAGTTGAAATGAATTATATGTTAAATTTTAGTTCATAAATGAATGTTTATTTTGTTCAAATATTATTTTTAGTTACATATTTGAAATATAAATTTATACACATTTTATTCAAGTATAGTTTTATCTAATTAAAATTAATATTTACATTATTTTCAATGATTAATTTATTATTATTCCATTTAATTCTATTGACAACAAGAAAGTTAAGAGATATAGATAATTTTGAAGATCTACCTGTCCTAGTGTTGAAATCTAATCCTGTCAAACCTCTAGCCAAGGAAGATGTGCAATGCAAATTTTGTTCATAAAACCTAATAAATGTTGTAACATTGAAAGTGGATATTTAGAGAGAATCCTAAGGATTTGCAGAGGTGTACCCATGAGCCTCAAAATTGTTTCTACTCATTTACATGAGCAAAGACTTGTTCTCTTTTAGGACACTTTGGAAAGTCAAGACGAAATCAAAAATAGTTGAGCAATCGTCTTATTGATTTTGTGTATGTTAAGGTGGATAGTTCCACTCAAGAAACTATCTTGATATATGTTGTTTCTTCAGCTATTGGAAGCATCAAAATGTGGAGTATATTGTGGGAGTGAGGATAGTTATATCTCTTATTAGGGCACGATTGATCACATCAATTGCTACCCAAGAGGTGGACAAGGAGTTAATCCTCCATAATATCGCCATAGCCTAAGGATAAATCCTAGTAGAACATAATAGAATTATGGACGTCTGATCCCTATGTGATGCAACAATTAATGAGGTATAGCATTTTTATTACATGATCCAATAACATAAAACTATGTACCTTTAAAAAAAATTAATCCTTTTTCAGAGGCTTGATCAAATCAAAGGAATCTAGCTTGCTAATGACAAGTCTAATTACATTCTTCAAGAATATCACTTAGTTTAATGACAAAATCATTAAGAGTTCTTGCATTTGGAGATAGAATGAGATTCAAAAATAAAAATGAGATGGAAGTTAAATAATTGAGGTTTCTTCCCATAGGCAAGAGCTTTCATCAGTTACCTATGAAATTAGAGGTGTTTAATAATTTGATAGTGTTCTAATGACTTTTCTCCATAAGAGGTGAAGTTATTTTAAATAAGGAAAGTATTCTATGGTGGACAGTACATATGGACAACATTCCAATATTTATATATTTGGATAGTTTAGGAGCTAAGTTCTAACAATTGAAATGTGCTTATATGCAGCTTCCTACAAGCTTATTGGAAATGAAAACCATTGAACAATCTTTTGAATCTAAAACACTAGCGCTGGAAGAAGTTCTTCAATGTCAAGAATTGGAAAGTTATATTTGACAAAATTCAAGTTTACTAAATCTGGGTCTTTGAATCACCTTCCAGAATCGTTTGGAGCTCTGAATTGATTGAAAGTGCAAGGTAAATGTCTTCAATGCCAAGAAATGAGATAACCGCATTTGCTTTAAAAAGTAGTAAATTCTCCAAACGATTTTGGTAGGCAACTCAAAGACCCAAATTTAGTAATACACGAATTTTGTCAAATGTAACTTTTCCAATTCATGATAATGAAGAAATTTTTTCAGCTCTAGAGTTTTAGATTCAAAAGATTATTCGATGGTATTCATTGTCAATAAACTTGTAGGAAGCTACATAAACACATTCCAATTTTCAAAACTTAGCTCCAATTTTCAAAATTTAGCTCCTAAACTATCCAAATATATAAATAATAGAATATTATCCATATGTATTGGACACAAAATACTTACCTTATTTATAATAAATCCACCTCTTATAGAGAAAGGCCCATGGAACATTGTCAAATTATTAAGTGTCTCTAATTTTACATGTAATTGAGGAATGCTACTGCCTATGCAAAAAACCTCAATTTTTCAAATTCCATCTCAATTTCTTGTTGAAGCTTATTATATCTTCCAATTTAATAGATCTTAATGATTTTACTATTAAACTTAAGTGGTATTCTTGAAGAACGTAATTAGACTTGTTATTGGTAAGCCAGATTCCTTTGATCTGATCAAGCCTCTAGAAAAGGATTAGAAATGGTTAAAAGCATATAGTTGTATGCTATTGGATTTTCTAATGAAAAGGATGCAGATAATACCTCATCAACTGTTGCATCACATAAGGATCAAACGCCCAAAATTCTATTGTCTTTTACTAGGCTTCACCATTTCACTGTGACGATATTATGGAGTATTTAACTCCTCGCCCACCTCGTAGAAAACAATTGATGTGATCAATCATGCCCTGATAAGGGATCTAGTTTTCATTTCTCCCATAATATACTCCACTTTTTTATACTTCTTATTGATGAAGAATTAGCATATATCGAGAAAGCCTTCCTGAGTGGACTTATCCAACTCACCATACACAAAATCAAGAAGATAATCACTCAACTTTTCTTCTTTGTTTTTTCCTTCACTTTCCAAAGCATCTAAAAAGAGATCAAGTCTCTGCTTACATAAATGAATAGAAATAATTTTGAGGCTCATGGGTACACCTCTACAAATCCTTAAGATTTTCTCTAAATATCCACTTTCAATATTACCATGTTTATTAGGGTTTGTGAACAAAATTTTCAATGCATCTTCCTTGGCTAGAGGCTCGATAGAATAGGATTTCAACACTAGCATTGGTAAATTTCCAAAATCATCTATAACTCCTAAACTTTTTGTTGTCACCAAAATTCTGCTATCGAGGGGAAGGAATTTCGTCTTCATTGGAAAAAGCTCCCAAAGGTCTCTAGACCTTGAAGCATTATCAATGAAAAGAAAAAAAAAGGTTTATATTTTTTACATTTAGAAGCCTTCGCAAGTTTATCCCAACCATCTTCACAATCTCTTAATTCTACACATTTTCCATTATTATAAGTTAGGAAATAGTTTTTCAAACTTTGTTGTTGCAGGCTCTTAAAATCATTCTTATCTTTCCTTGTGATATATTGCTACCTTAGTGCAATTATAACAATGAAGATTTATTTTGGTAACCATGAATTATGTGAGCATTGTCATCCCAATGCCTCAAAAACCATAAATAATTACAATCATCAATGACTCATTCGTGGGACTTGGAAAACTCTCTATATCATTCACTAGCTTATCAATCCCAACTGTCATATAAGAAGTGTGAACCCTTTGAATCTATACCTTGCACAAACACAATAAACATGCAAACAATTAGATCAAACACAAGATTAGAAACCAATGATTCCTCAAGAAATCCATTTGAAATTTGCAAAAGATAAGAAATGAAAATGAAGAACACAAATGAAACAATTAAATCCTATCTAATGCAAGCAAACTCTTGATCTCTTGAGGGAGTTGGTGCAAATAGGTGTGTGGAGATTTGCCCTTTCCCAACTCCTTGAATGCAAATGTTGATTGAAGATGATTGATCCACTTGATGAAGACTTTGAATGTATGCTCCAAGCTTAAAATCTGCAAAAAAACCTAGCTATGATTCAATGAGATGGATGAGGATTGCTAAGTATTTTAGCATGGTAACTTTGCTTGAGATGTGGATGATAAAATGAATGGTGAAGCATTGTATTTATAGAATGTTGAAATTGAAGAGATGTCCAAATTTGATCAATGTGGGACAAAGATTCAACCAATGATATAATGCCACTTGTCAACATGTGATTGGGTGAGGAATGAGCAAGTTTTGACAAATGTGCCAATAAATGCATTTTTGAATTTGAAATTTTGAGAAAAGACATGTAAGAGGGGGAAAGAAAATTGCACTAAATGCCCCTTGGCTCAAGGCAAGGACATGTAAGAAGAAGTAAATGCCTTGTTGGAAGGACTTGTCATTCAAATTTTGAATTTGAAATAGAAGAATATTCCTCCAAAAGATGCTTTGTTGAGGGAAAATGAAGATTTAATAAATCAATAAATTGATTTATTTGTGCAAGTGGAGATATCTAGAGAATGCAAGTGGGGGAGATTAGTATTTAATCATGGTTAGATTAAATAAATGATGATTATGTTAGTTTAATGATGATTAGGTGAGTTGACTTATTTTGACTTAGATTTTTGGATTAATTTAAATCAAACAAGAGAGGAAATGATTTAATGAGTTTAATTAAATAAACATGTTTTGATTATTTAATTAAAGAGATTGAAGTAAGATTAAATTAAATAAGATTTTAATTTATTCAATTTAATAGATAGACTTTAGAGATTTAATTAATTAAATAAAATTAATTATTTAATTAAAAGAGATGGAGAATGATTTAAGAGACTTAATTAAACACATGATTTGTTTAATTAAGAGAAGAAAACAAATGAATTTAATCAAATAAAGATATTTAATTAAATGGTTAGGTTGGGGAATGATTTAGGATGAAATGATGTCGGTAGTCAGATTTAGATGCGCAATGTCAACTTGTACATTTTGCGTGTCTACATTTTGCCCCTCTTTGAAGCAATGTACTTGTTGCATTGATTCAAAGAATGATCTTGTCATGATCAAAATAAAAAAAATTCTGATTTTTTGGATGCCCCACTATTGCCCCAGTGAGAAGAATTGCACTGGTATATTGCCCCCTCGAGATGTTGAATGGGAATGCCAATTGCCAATCAAGATCGCGATAAAATGCGAGAGGAGTGGTTGATGTAGATGAATGGACATTCATTAGCTGTGGGTAGCTTCATGTACCAATTGGGATAGAAATGTTAGTAAAGATAGAAGAATGAAAGAATGAGATGATCATGCAAATGGTGATGACTACTTGCCGTGGAGTTGGGATTTTCAAAGGGCGGATTTCCTTATGTTTGATAATACACGCAGTACGATGCATCAAGGTATCGAGAACCAGGATGGCATTGTACCTAGTGTGATGGACTTTGACTCGACAAATCGGATAGGAGTATTCTTGTTCACACCTAACATACGGAACCCTGTCTAGAAAATAGTTCAGATATTTCAAATATCTCGGACCAAAACATAGGAAGGCGAGCCTTTCTATGTGGTCAACAAGAAACTTAAAACACCCTTGCTATAGACTAAACAAAAGCACGCATGACCAAGGTTATATTACAAAGATATCCAACAAGCACAGCAGACAAAAGATAATGATCGTTGCCCCATTCCTATCTCTCTAAATCCTTCGTTTGGACATCATCGAGAGGTCCTTGGAATGAGCACAATGAGATAAATCAAACAAGATAAAGTAAGTGAGCAAACAAACTAATGTTCTTCGTACCGTTAGCCAAGAGAAATGATGTTTCGAAAGATGGGGGCCAAAACTTATTGCCAAAAGATAATGTCCATTGTCGGAACGGATCCTAGGACATGTTAATGACACGTCGTTTTGTTTACCCAAAGTGGTTGGTTTGATAAAAGTGCCCATTGTCGGAACGGATCCTAGGACATGCTTTTATCAAACAATGATGAAATTGATTTATGATTTATATGCCATTGATAAGAAAAGGGTTGACCAACTTGCTTGCTGACTGACCTATACTTGAGATTTTGATAGTTTAAGTTTTCACCTTTGACTGCTAGACTTGTTTCCGACTGTTTTACCAAAGGTTGAGGGTGATGACATTTATTATGGATGATTGATTATTGCGAGTGTAAGCGAGATGAGGCGGATGGATTTTTTTCAAATATTTGGATGTTTTTGGAGTTTTGCAATGTTTTGAGGCTTTTTTGGTATTTTTTCAAATGTTTTCGATGTTTTGATTTTTTAGTTTTCCAATGTTTTTGGGATTTTGAAGATTTTGACCAAGAGACTAACCTAAAGACCTATCCTAGCGGCCTGGGGGCTTATCGATAGATTAGCCTTGCCTCACGTTATATCTGCGAGACCGTGGTTCGTGACTTGACCGATTTACAAATGAAGATATACATGATGAAATGTCGGTTTATTATGACTCCTATAGGACTAACCTAAATGTCTCGGGATAATCAAATCAACCTTGCCTACGTTCAAGCTCAGAGACAGTGGTTCGACAAGACGACTCTGTTTTTGACTTTTTTGAATGACTTTTTGACCTGTTTTTGGATTTTGATATGTTTTGAATGTTTTTGGATTTTCTAATTTTCTGATGTTTTTTTGGATTTTTTGATTTGAGGATTTTAAGATCATACACGAATCCGATCCGATGAGAACGTGCCCCCAGTGTGAAGTGATAGACTACTCCGATATAGGCAGGACAAACTGACCTTTTAAGTGGGCCGAGTAGCTCTACGAGGAATCATGACACAAATGAAAGACCAAGCTATGGTGCAGATGCGGATGGAAGGGTGAAATGCGACGATATGCGATGAGTGAGTGAATGATGCAAAGCAAGTCACGGAGACCAAGATGGATGGAGAGTGCTTATTTACACAAGGTGCCTGTTTACCAGGTTTTCACCAAGGTACTTGCCCAAAGTGCCACCGAAGTGGTTTTCACTAGAGGACGATTTTTTTCTCTTTACTGTTTTCTTGATTTTTTGATTTTTTTGTTGTCACCAAGACGCCTGTTTGCCAGGTTTTCGCCGAAGTAACCATTTTTTCAGGACTTTTTATGATTTTTTGGATTTTTTGGTTCTATACCTTGAAAGATTTAGGCATAAAACTTTTTGAGATGGGAGCTATTCATTGGCTCCTGTAGGGGTTCCCCTTCGGGTGTTGATAACTGATATGCCCCTGATTTGTAGCTTGCTGTGATGACAAAGGGTCCCAGCCAGTTGGGTTCAAACTTGCCCTTGCCATTTGGGTTCAAGACATTCTTCTGATTCTCTTTTAGCACCAATTCTCCAACTTGGAAAGTTCTGCTTCTGATTTTCTTGTTGTAGCTCCTTTTCAGTCTATTCTGATACACTTGCAGATGGTTTAAAGCATCCAGAACGTCGCTCGTCCAACAGTTCCAGCTCGTTCAGTCTTGAAACTCGATACTCTTCGTCCGTGATGAGGTTTTGCAATGATACTCTGAGGGATGGTAACTCGATCTCAATGGGCAAGATGGCCTCTGATCCGTAGACCAAGGAAAATGGTGTGGCACCAGTGGGTGTGCGGATGCTGGTTCGGTAAGCCCAAAGGGCAGGATTAAGCTGCAAATGCCAGTCACGACCTGCGTCATTGACTGTTTTCTTAAGGATTTTGAGGATGGTTTTATTTGTAGCTTCTGCTTGGCCATTGCCTTGGGGATAGTATGGGGTGGAAAAGCGATGTTGGATTTTGAATTTATCACATAGGTCACGGACTTCCTGATTTTTGAATGGTGTCCCATTATCTGAGATGATGGCTTGTGGAACACCATAGCGGCATATGAGATAATTCAGGATGAACTTTGAGATCTGCTTTCCTGTTATGTAGGTCATAGGTATGGCTTCAACCCACTTGGTGAAGTACTCAGTTGCGGTTATAATGAATTTGTGGCCGTTGGATGAGGTGGGTGTGATTTTCCCAATGAGATCGAGTCCCCACTGTGAAAAGGGCCATGGTGTGATGATTGGATGAAGCTCTTGAGCTGGAGCATGGATGAGGTCCCCGTGTTGCTGACACTGTAGACACTTCTTGACATATTCATGTGCCTCTCTGTCCATGGTAGGCCAGTAATATCCACTCCTCAGCAATTTCTTAGACAAGGTCATGCCACTCGAATGAGAACCACAGATGCCATTGTGCACCTCAGTTAAGGCAGCCGAAGCCTCCTCAGGGTTAAGACATCTTAGTAAGGTTCCTTCTATGCTTCTACGATAAAGGGTTTCTCCTAAAATGACAAAACGAGATGCTTTCTTGATAAAGGTTCGTCTAAGGCTTGAACGCAAATCGGCGGGAATGATACCTATCCTAAGGTATGTGTAAATGTCTTGGTACCACTGATCATTCGGACCAACGATTTCACCCACAAATTCTGACTCTGGTACCTTGAATGCTGGTACGAGAAGCTGCTCTACCAAGAAGTCGTATTTCGGAACATTTTGAGGGATCTCTAAGAGTGATCCAATAGTTGCCATTGCGTCTGCTGCTCTGTTGTTGGTTCTTGGTACTTGCTCAAATGTGATGTCAACAAAATATTCCTTGAGATTTTCCACCAGCCTTTTGTATGGAGTTAGCTTATCATCCTTTGTTTGGTACTCATTGTTCACTTGATTTATGATAAGTTGTGAATCTCCATATACCTTCAATGTCATAATGTTCCATTGTACTGCTATCCTGAGACCTATAGTTAAAGCCTCATATTCTGCAATGTTGTTTGTACAAGGGAATGCTAGTTTGTATGATCTTGGTATACAATCCCCTTGTGGAGTGATGAAGAAGATACCAGCTCCTGACCCATGTTGTGTGTAGGATCCATCAAAGTATAGTTTCCAATGAGTAGCTATGTCAATGTTGAAAATGGATTCATCTGGAAATTCTGAAACAAGTGGGTTCTCCGCATAGATAGGTGCGTCTGCCAGTTGGTCTGCAATGACCTGTCCCTTGATTGCCTTGCGCTCCACATACTCAATGTCATATTCTGATAATATCATTACCCACTTAGCCATTCTTCCTGTAAGCATTGCCTTTGAAAGAAGATACTTTAAGGGATCAATTTTAGCTATGAGTTTGATCTTGTGTGCCAACATGTAGTGTCTGAATTTTTGGGATGCAAACACCACTGCTAGGCAAGCTTTTTCAATGAATGTATAGTTTAACTCATGGCCCACCATTGTACGGCTGATGTAGTAGATGGCTCTTTCTATTCCATTTTCATCATGTTGTGCTAGGAGAGCACCAAGGGCTGCTGCAGTTGCTGAGATATAAAGGATCAATGGTTTGTTCTGAATTGGAGGCCTTAGTACTGGAGGTGTTAACAGATATTCCTTGATTTTGTTGAAGGCTTGTTCACATTTGTCATCCCATTTGTACGTTACCCCCTTGTGGAGTAAGTGAGAGTAAGGGATTTGTTTGTCTGCTAATTGTGCTATGAACCTGCGAATTGACTGAAGCCTGCCTTGGAGACCTCTCAGTTGTTTCAATGTCCTAGGAGCTTCCATTTCAAGTATTGCTTTCACCTTTGCCGGATCAATCTCAATGCCTCTCATTGACACTATGTAGCCCAACAACTTTCCTGATTGTACGCCAAAGACACACTTCTTGGGATTCAAACGAACCTTGTATTCTTCTAGTCTGTCAAAGATAGCACTCAAGACTGATATATGATCCTTCCTCTTTTTGGATTTTCCCAAGATGTCATCGACATAGTCCTCAACTGTTTTGTGGATCATGTCATGGAATATTAGTGTCATGGCCCTTTGGTATGTGGCCCCGGCATTCTTTAAGCCGAATGGCATTACGTTCCAGCAGTATGTGCCCCAAGGACAAGTGAAAGATGTTTTATGTTGGTCTTCCTCTGCAATTCTTATCTGATTATAGCCTGAAAATCCATCCATCAAGGAAAGCATCTCATGCCCCGCGGTCATGTCTACAATCATATCAATGTTAGGCAACGGAAAATCATCTTTTGGGCAAGCCTTGTTCAAGTCCCTAAAGTCCGTACAGATTCTTATGCCCCCAGTTGGTTTTGAAACCGGTACTAGATTGGAGACCCACTCAGGGTAGGCGATCGTTCGTATGAATCCCGCCTCTAGTAGTTTATGGAGTTCCATCTTGACTAATAGAGCAATCTGTGGGTGCATCTTTCTCAACTTCTGTTTTACAGGTTTAGCTTCAGGATAGACTGCCAAGTGATGAACCACTACCTCTGGATCCAATCCTGGCATATCAGCATAGGTCCACGCAAAATTTATCTTCCTCTCCTTTAAGAAGGTAGCCAACTCCTCCTGTTCTTTGCATAATAATGACTCAGCGTAGAATGTAATATGAGGAGTTTCTTGTGTTCCCAGATTAATGGGGTTGCACTTTTCTGCTAGCATAGCTGACTTTTCTTGGTGTATAGCTGTAAGAGGAAGATTGAATCCCCCATCCTCAGGTGCCTCAGAGAGGTTTTCACCATTGGATGCGTCCTTTCTTTTTACTTTTTCAGAGTCGGAGAGTGCCACAAGGTGGTTTTCACTCAAGGACTTGGAGATTATTCTCAATTTTTTATTTTTGCGACTGAGGGATTCAATCGTTTCTCCATAGTATGCATGTGTATCTAGCTCTATGATAAAACCTGCCTTGTGATCCCCACATGGAATGCCATCCCTAAGTCCCATGAATTCTGAGAGCGCCTCATCGTTTTCAAACATGTCAAGAATTGGTGGTCCTCGTTGGTCGTAATCAATCAGTTGGGGATAGACTAATCGGATTTCATTGCTTTGGTTTTCAGACTCATAAGATAAGGTGCTAATCATAAGTACATTAGTATCCTCAAACAGCAAAGGTAATCCTATTTCTGGTGACTCAATTAAATCAGTGGGCATTCCTAAAGTCATGGAGGATTGTGGAGTAGTTACGGATTCCTGAGGAGGCATTCGGTTCTGTCTACCATGGGCACCTCGACCAAGTATAGTTACCTTAGGAGTAGGATGACCAATGCCAAGATTTTTTATTTGCTTCTCAGGTATAATGGGTATTACACGCCCGTTATTATCTTGGCCTAACCCTTGGTTCCGGTTATAGCCCATCAAGAGCATCATCTTCATACCTTTGTTTCGTTCATCCATAGGCAATTCAACTGCTGGTATATCATCTCGATAGAGGAGATGAGATAAGTCCCCCTCTAATGTTTCCTGACCAAGATCTCCTGCACTTGTGAAGGTAGGGTTTCGTTCATAGGAGCCTTGAGATGTTGAAGCTTCTTGTGATTGTGGTCGTCCTCTTGATCTAGGAGATTGTGGTAGCTCTCCTACTACAAAAGCATTCTTAGGCATTGAATAGTTTCCACAACCATCATCTTGTATTATGACTTTGATATCAGAAAAGGCGGGGATGGCGGGGGTGGAGGGTGTCTCTGTCACAGAAGTGAGAGTGGCGGGATCCACGTAAGGTGTTGATGGGCCTTCATCGTTCTTGGGTACTTGCGGGATCTTGTAGTATTTTGCCTCTAGATTTTTGCAGTAGGCAAATGGCTCAGGATCTCCATGGATAGTAACCTCTTGACCTTCATGTGTGAATTTCACACATTGATGAAAGGTTGAAGCTACAGCTTGCATTGCATGTATCCATGGTCGCCCTAGGAGAATGTTGTATGGTAAATCGAGGTCCAAGACCTGACAGTTGGTTTGCATGATGGCGGGTCCAACCTGGACAGGAAGCTGAATGGTGCCTTGGGATACCCTTTCCTGGTCATCGTATGCTCTTATTGTGATGCCTTTTCCTTTGTCAATTGAATCCTCTGAAATGTTCAAATTCTTTAGAAGCTTTAAGGAACAAATATTTAAGCCTGCACCTCCATCCACCAAGACTCTCTTGACTTTCTTTTTATTTACGTACACCTCCAGATGAAGTGCACGGTTGTGAGATGGTTGTGTGGGGAAGTCTTGTTCAGAAAATGTAAGAATGTTAGGTGTGGTGATACTTGCGACCATAGCTTGGAATTGTTCTGTATCTAGATCTGCGGGGACAGTAGATGACGCCAAAGCTTCTTCTAGAATCTTTTTGTGTGCAGATGAGATTTTGAGTAACTCCATGATGGAGATATGTGCAGGGGTTCTTTTCAATTGATCCAAGACATTATAGCCACTAGGGTTAGACCTTGGATTGGATGTGGAATTTCTGCTTGGTTGGGATGGTGCTGCAATGGTAACCTTTCCACCTCTTGTGGTGACTCCACAATCGGCTTGGGCCCCTTTGATGGTGATGACTCCACAAAACTCGTCTAAACAAGCAACAACACCCTCGTATGTGTGGTTGACATTTTTATAAGCCCCTTTTCCTTTGTCTTGATCTTTGTTTCCTTTGTTGCCATGATTCGGCATCGGATTCGTGTAAATCTTGAGATCTTTGTTTCCTGATGGTGCTTCCACATCTATGATTTTGTCATCTATGAGGTCTTGAATTAGATTTTTGAGCCTCATGCAGTTGTTTGTCGTGTGTCCCTTGAGTTTGTGGAAGTCGCAAAGATAATTTTCATTATACCATGGTGGCTTGACCGATGGTTCTTGATAATTATTATGTGTAGGGACCGTTATCAATTTTTCATCTACCAATCTTTTCATGATTGCTTCAGCAGGTTCCCCAAGGAGTGTGTATTTTCGTTTGGGGAAGAACTTGTTTCGCTGTGGTCTTCCCTGATTATCAATGTTGTTTGTGTTTTGGTTATGGGATGGTTGGACCACAGTATTGACTTGTCGATTGCTTTGATTGGTATTTTGGTGTTGTTGTTGTTGGGATGGTGGATTGTTCTTCCGTGGGGCACTAATGACAACTTTGGCGTCAACAACACCATCATTGGTTACATTACGATTCTTTGCCCATGTTCGTGGTTTGTCATGATAATTGGATGATGAGCGGCCTTCTTGATATGATGAAGTTTCTCCCTGTGTGGCAAGGGCTCGTTCGATATTGAGCGCCCTAGGGATCAACTGGTCGTAAGTGGTGATGTTTTGCACTTTGAGGTGGAAGGCCAAGGGCCCATCAAGATTCGCAATGATAGTTCCCACTTGTTGCTCTTCAGGCATGGACCACTTGCTTTGATTAGCTTTGGATCGCCATCGTTGTAAGAAAGCACCGAATGATTCATTTTTCCCTTGTTTGAGAGATGATAATTCCTGTAAGCTAACCTCCATGGGAGTGTTGAAGGAATAATTATGTATGAAGGCATCTATGATTTCCTGGAATTTTTTGATTCCAGAAAGTCGAGAAAACCAATCAATAGCGTTTCCAGCCAAGCTTCTTGGGAATAATCTCATCAAGTACGTTTCGTCGTAAGCCACCTCCATGCAATGTACTTGGAATTCCCTGATGTGATCTTCAGGGTTACCCGTTCCGCGATATTTGTCAAATTTAGGGATCTCAAACCCTTTTGGGAACGGTTTCATTTCTACGCTCCTATCAAATGGATAAGGGCATAGGTTTTTTTGTGGTTTTGGTGTCCTTCCTGATTGAAGGTCAAGCACTTGTTGTGATAGAAATTTAATTTGTGCGGTGACATCCAATTGTGGATCAGGAGGTGGAATGAAGGTGTTATGGGGGGGTGGAGTGGGTGTTTGAATGGGTGAAATGTTTGTTTGTTGTGCCATGTATGCTTTCAACAACGCTTGTTGTTGATCTTGTTGTTGTTGCGCTAATAGAGCTTTTTGTTGTGCTTGCTGTTGTTGGTCCAACAATGCTTGTTGTTGATCAGCTAGGGCTTGCTGTGCTGCTTCTTGTTGCTCTTGGTATTGCTCTAATGCTTGCTGATATGCGAGTTGTTGGGCTGCTTGTTGTTGTGCGAAGTACTGCGCTTGTGCTTGCACTCGTGCTTGGGCATCTTGGGCATCTTTTGCAGCTTGAGCAGCTTGTGCGGCTTGTGCGACTTGAGCAGCTTGTGTAGCTTGAGCAGCTTGTGCGGCTTGTGCAGCTTGTGTAGCACGTTGTTGTTGTTGCAACAAAGCTTGGGCTTGTGCCGCTTGTTGTGCTTGTTGTTGTTGCAGCAATGTTTGAGCTTGATTTTGCTGTGAAGCTTGAGAAGCGTGCGTGGCTATAGGTGCTTGCTGAATTGTTTGATATTGTTGGAGCAATTGTTGGTATGCTTTGAATGCAGCATTGTAATGGCTTACTTGGCTTGGTCGCAATGGTGGTGGTGGTGGGATCGGAATTGTGTTGGAAGTTTGAGATGCGCTTAGAGCGATGGTGGTGGTGGGAGGTTGTGATGTAAGGGGTGTGATGGGGGTAGTGGAAGTTTGAGGTATAGTGGATGTAGTGGTTGGAGTGAATGTGGTGATAGGTGCATTTGGGATGGGTGAAGTGATAGGAATGGTGGGACTAGGTAAAGTGGTAGGAATGGTAGAGATGAGCGAAATAGTGGGTCTTTGAGAGACCGTATTTTGATTAGCTATCATGCGTTGGTTTGATGTGGATGGTGTGTTTGAAAGATGTGATGTACCCCCTTGGTTGGATGAATTGATTTGGATGGGGCGATTTATGTTAGGGAAAGGTGGAAATTTAGGTAAAGGGGAGATCCCTAAACCAAAATATGGTGTTGACGTGGTGGGAGGTGTGAATGGTTTGAATGGTGGAAAATTTTCTTGTGCAAATGAAGAGACAAATCCGTAAGGTCTCTCTATTTCGGACGAGCTTGCTTGTACCAAAGGTCTAGACACTTGCGTGTCAAGAGAAAATGATGAGGTGGTATGGTAAGGAACCTCAGATGTATCGATAAATCCAAGTGGGTTGTAAAGTGGATTTTGATGCGTGTTGAAGAGGGTATCATCCTCATTGATAGTAGGTTCTATGGTGGTAATGGAAGTGGTTGATTGTGGAAGGGTGTTTTGGTCATTTGGTACAAGAAGCTCATCCTCAATAGTGTTGAGAATTGATGGATTTATTTTAGCCATTGCGCGAAGAAACTTTTGTAGTTTTGGTTGTTTGAGCATCTCAAGAACTTCTTCCTCACTTAGTTCTGTTGGTGTGATGTCTTCCACCAAGACCTCTTTTTGTGGATCGTGTGTAGTGATAGTGAGGTCTGGAAGTGGTGTGTTTTGGATTTCTGGAATGTTTTGGCTTAGATCACTTGTGGTTGATGTTTCTTGATTTAACTCCATGTTCCTCTTGTGTTGTGATCTTGTTTGAACCATAAAAGAGCAAACTAGGATGTGTAAAAGATCAACGATGTGAAGATGAAAGGTGTATGATATATGAGTGAGAATGGAAGTTTTGAATTTGTATTGAAAATCTTGATGTGATGCTAGGTACTTTGGGTTTGCTTTGATTGATGTTTGTTTGATGTTTAGACTTTGAATTCTGTCTTTTGAATGTTGATGTTTGAGCAAGAGATATCCCCAAGATGTTTGGATGATGATCTAAAAAAGATAACTAATGCTCATAAAGGATAATTTGATTTAGGAGTGAGAATAGGATGTGTCTACTCACAAGCTAACCAAAAGATAATCCAAATTAGTGATGGGAGAAGGATGCATCTATCCACCATTAATTTGAACAAAGTGATAATTCAACTAAGCATGTGCAAAAGGATTCATTCACACACAATTGAGTTGAACAAGTTTGATGTTTGATGTTTGAAGAATTCAAAGTCTCATGTTTGAAAGGTTTTGATGTCTACCAAAGGAGCCTAGCATAGTTGTTTCAAGATTTTCTCAAAATGTTGGTGAGATGTTTATGGTTGATGATGTTTTTGATGGATGAATGTTTGTTTTGATCTTAGAATGACCCTAGTTTAGACTTTTGTTTAACAAGACCAAGGTATTGAAGAACATGTTATGCCCTAAGCAAGGTATCCAATCCCTTGAAACAATCTTGGATTTTGTGTGTAGTAAAATGAATATAAAGTGGGGTTGTCTCTTGAAGCATGTCGATAGAAATTAGCCAACAACTTTTCTCTAAAATCATATAACCTTTTGAGTTTTTGTTGATGTTGCTTTGGGCTAAGTTTCCTTTTCTTGGGTTTTTGTATCTTGATCTTGTGAGAAATCATTGAAAAGACATGTGTGGGGCTCAATTGCTTATCTTTGCTTTTAATGACTTCTTTTTACCAAATACACTTTCTTGATTATGTTTCAAACTAAAGATGTCCTATGTCAAAATTCCTTTTCTTCCCACAAAGTGTTGTGTGGGAGTTCCAAGAAATTGAGGCAAAGGGATTTCCTAGGTTAACCCTAGTTAGAGCAAATGACGATATAAATTCAAGTGATGAGAAACCTCTAAGGACATAATCCCAAGGGAAGGCAACAACACTTAAATTTGTCAAAAGGTATTTGCTCTATCAAAAGGGGTTTGAAATTTGCATGATCATGTTTAAGTGTTTGTTTTCCAATGTTTACGAACAAGCATGTGTTTTTGTAACCCAAAAGCATGTACAATCCTATGGATGTGTAGACAATATTTGTTGGTCCCCACTTGGACAAGTCCAGCTACGCTATCTCTAGCGGATGGTTAGATGCTTGACCCCACTGGCTCCCTCCACGGCTCATTAACGTCAATCGGGGCAAAGCATCAACACCCATGAAACTCCCATGGCATGCTTTCCATCTCTACTAGAAGGCCAGAGTGTGGGGTGGCTTGAACACCGGTTCTTGCACCAACAAATAGATAAAGGATTTTGGAAAATTCTAGCACATGGGTTCTAGTAAGGACTTTCCGTTCGTGGAGTTGACCCAACGTGGCAAGAGTCCCCTTCGGATCCATCTTGTCGGAGTCAACTGCGTGATATTGGCGTTTCTTCCAATATCCACATTTATATCCCTGGAAATACTCTTGGCTTTAGAGTGTTACCGGTTGAGTGTTCCCTTGGGTGATTACTTTTTCCCACAAGGCGGGCCCTCTAAGATAAACAAAAGCGAATGAAGAACAATATTCGTAACTCGATCAATCCTTGTAGGCAACAAGGAGAGAGAATGTACGCAACAAAGTCCCCACTCACACTCGCACAATAGTTTGTTCAATTTTAAGCCCAAATCGAAGTGTGGAGGTGATTGCTTTATCTCAACCCAAAGTCATGGAAAAGACCTTTTGATTCTCAAGATCGCTATAAAGCGCGAGAGAAGCGCATACGTCCTTTTCCAATGGCTTTAGTCTAAGTAAGCCCTCACAAACAAACAAAACTACACTTGTTCTTTTTAAACCCTCAAAGCAATGATGATTTTGTTTTAAAGCACCAAATGAAGTGTGAGAAATTGCCTTGTTCAATTGTTAATCCAATAAACCAAATCTAGTAAGTTGTGATCCTAAAGTTCATTTTAGCCTTTGCAAGAAATGAAAAAGGTTCTTTTTAAGCCCAATTGAAAACTAGTGTCCTAAGAAGGAGAAGGATGACAAATTCTTTGAAGAAGTGTTAAACAAACACTTAAGTGTTAAAAAACACTTTGATTAGATAAAATATCATCTCCATGCTCCATCTTTCTTTTGATTTTGATTTCCAACCTACAAAAGTGATCAAAATGTTAGATGAGGTCAAAAGAAACAAAAGGATATAGGGGTTAGACAAACCATTTACCAAAACACCCTAAAACTTAGCCAAGTTATCATGTAATTAATTTAAATGTAAATTTGAAAATTTTAACTAATTTAAAGTTAAGAAACACCTACACCATTGGATAGCTTGTGAAATTCTACCCTATTTTTAAAAAAAAAGCATCAAAAAAGACCTACGTATGACCAAGATATGGTCATTTTAAAATTGAATCTAAAAACACTAAAATAGTGATCATATGCGGGTTAATGAATAGTGCTGTCAAAAAACAGCGAAATTTTATTAAAAAACGTGTTGGATTTGAGTTGTATGCCCTCCTTCTAGCGCCAATATGTGAACCATTTGAATCTATACCTTGCACAAACACAATAAACATGCAAACAATTAGATCAAACACAAGATTAGAAACCAATGATTCCTCAAGAAATCCATTTGAAATTTGCAAAAGATAAGAAATGAAAATGAAGAACACAAATGAAACAATTAAATCCTATCTAATGCAAGCAAACTCTTGATCTCTTGAGGGAGTTGGTGCAAATAGGTGTGTGGAGATTTGCCCTTTCCCAACTCCTTGAATGCAAATGTTGATTGAAGATGATTGATCCACTTGATGAAGACTTTGAATGTATGCTCCAAGCTTAAAATCTGCAAAAAAACCTAGCTATGATTCAATGAGATGGATGAGGATTGCTAAGTATTTTAGCATGGTAACTTTGCTTGAGATGTGGATGATAAAATGAATGGTGAAGCATTGTATTTATAGATTGATAAGTTGAAGAGATGTCCAAATTTGATCAATGTGGGACAAAGATTCAACCAATGATATAATGCCACTTGTCAACATGTGATTGGGTGAGGAATGAGCAAGTTTTGACAAATGTGCCAATAAATGCATTTTTGAATTTGAAATTTTGAGAAAAGACATGTAAGAGGGGGAAAGAAAATTGCACTAAATGCCCCTTGGCTCAAGGCAAGGACATGTAAGAAGAAGTAAATGCCTTGTTGGAAGGACTTGTCATTCAAATTTTGAATTTGAAATAGAAGAATATTCCTCCAAAAGATGCTTTGTTGAGGGAAGATGAAGATTTAATAAATCAATAAATTGATTTATTTGTGCAAGTGGAGATATCTAGAGAATGCAAGTGGGGGAGATTAGTATTTAATCATGGTTAGATTAAATAAATGATGATTATGTTAGTTTAATGATGATTAGGTGAGTTGACTTATTTTGACTTAGATTTTTGGATTAATTTAAATCAAACAAGAGAGGAAATGATTTAATGAGTTTAATTAAATAAACATGTTTTGATTATTTAATTAAAGAGATTGAAGTAAGATTAAATTAAATAAGATTTTAATTTATTCAATTTAATAGATAGACTTTAGAGATTTAATTAATTAAATAAAATTAATTATTTAATTAAAAGAGATGGAGAATGATTTAAGAGACTTAATTAAACACATGATTTGTTTAATTAAGAGAAGAAAACAAATGAATTTAATCAAATAAAGATATTTAATTAAATGGTTAGGTTGGGGAATGATTTAGGATAAAATGATGTCGGTAGTCAGATTTAGATGCGCAATGTCAACTTGTACATTTTGCGTGTCTACAAGAAGATATATGTTATGATAAATTTTACAATGTTTAAGAGTATGTCAAACAAAAGTGTAACTTTTTTGTGTTACAAGAAGTTGGAAATATACAAATAAAGCTTTATATTGTGTTAGAATGATACTATCAAATATATAAAAACATAAGCATTAAAGTGAGCGTAGTTTTCAAAAATTAAAAATATAGTAATAATTAAATAAAAAATGAATTTAATCATTGAAAATAATGCAAATATTAATTGTAATTAGATAAAACTATACTTGCATAAATAAGTGTATAATTTTATATTTCAAATATGTAACTAAGAATAGTATATGAACAAAATAAATATTCATTTATGAAGAAAATAAACATTCATTTATGAACAAAAATAACATTCATTTCAACTTGTATGATGCTTACTTTGTTCATACACTATTTTTAGTTACATATTTGAAATATAAAATTATACACAATTTTATGCAAGTATAGTTTTATCTAATTAAAATTAATATTTGCATTTTTTTCAATGATTAAATTTATTTTTTATTTTATTATTAAAAAAAAATTTAATCTCTCAAAAGTGTGCTCACTTCAATGTTTATGTTCTTTATATATTTGATAGTATTTTTCTGACACTTAATATAAAATTGTATCTATATATCTCCAACTTCTTGTAACATAATCAAGTTTCATTTCAATTTGATATACTTTAAAGCATTGTAACATTTATCATAATATAATTTTTTATATGACAGTCAGGACTGAGAAGCTAGTGAATGATATAGTGAATTTGTTGAAAACCATGAACGAGTCATTGGTGGCTGTAGTTATTTACGGTTTTGGAGGTATTGGGAAGACAAGGCTCGCAGAAGCCATAGTTGTCACATTAAATCTTCATCGTTATAATTGCACTAAGGTAGCAATATCTCACAAGAAAGATAAGAATGATTTTAAGAGCCCGCAATAACAAATTATGAAAGATTGTTTCCCAAGTTATAATAATGGAAAACTCTTAGAATTAAGAGATTGCAAAAAATGATTGGGATCAACTTGTGAAGTCTTCTGAATGTGAAAAATGTAAACCTATTTTTATTTTCATTGATAATGCTTCGAGGTCACAAGACCTTTGGAAGCTTCTTCCAATGGAGACAAAATTCCTTCCCCCTGGTAGCAAAATTCTGTTCACAACAAAAAATTGAGGAGCTATAGATAATTTTAAAGATCTACCCAAGCTAGTGTTGAAATCCTATCCTGTCAAGCCAGTGGCTAAGGAAGACGCATTGAAAATTTTGTTCACAGGCACTAATAAATGTGGTAACATTGAAAGTGGATATTTAGAGAGAATCAATTGTTTGCATGTAATAAGTTTATATTTTAACATAATATTTCAAGGTTTATATATGTTGTTCTCAAGGATTGATACATTTCTAATCACAATATCACACTTCTCCTTTTTAGGTTAGAGCATAAGATAATTATCACTGATACAATAAATACATCCTACTCAAATAGATCATATTATTAGAACCATCATTTTAGTTTATATATACTCAGTGTTCATCAAACATTATCAACAAGAATAATCAACCATGTAAGCCTTTAATCATACTTAGGAGATACACACATATTACATATTTATAAAATTATATTGTAGATAACATTCAATTTGTGTGAGTCGTAGTAGGCTCAAGGCTTATTTTTTGAACCTCACTCTGATACCACATGTAATAACCCAATCTATTAACCCAAAAAATACCAAAAAAAAAAATCTTCTTGTCTAAAATCTTTATTTTGTGTTTATTCAATTGTATACTCAAGTACTTCTATCTATATGGGATAGGCATCCATCCATCTGGAATGGGTATCCAACCACATGGGTTAAGCATCTATCCATCTGAGATAGGCATCTAGATGAACAAGTAGACATCTATCCATAAATAATAGAAATATGCTCTAACCAAAGACTTAGACTCATTGGGACCATTTGGGTCATGAGTCACTCTCTAAAGACTACACTCCCCTATTGGAAGTACACCGAGGTCATTGTCTTTAGGAGTATAATTAACTTGATTTCCTACCTCAGAATTTGGCCTAAAGCCTCAAGGAGTCAAGCAAATCCATTTGGGATTCCTGCTAGGTATACAATGATATTTTTTAGCACATGATTTCCTATCAAATCTATATCCAAGAGTTTATTATTGTAATGGTTTTCTTTGGTTTATAAGTAAGTTAAAAAAATTATCCCTTTTTAAAAAAAATCCCTAACCTCACACCTGAATTGTTGAGTACTAAGAACATTCTTCATTCACCAGACTACCTACTTACACCACTTCCAAATGGGATCAAGGAATATATATGTAGTTCTGATTTTTTAGTCTATGTCTCATGTAACTGTGTGAGTGGGTATGCAACCCTTTTTAGGTTCCAATTTACACTGACATTTCTTCATCAGCTATCACCCACTCAGGTGAAATAGAGCCAAAAATCTAATTAAAAAATTACTAAATAAACACACTCCAAGAAGGTTTTGATGTTGTGATTAATTGCAAATACTTCCATGTTTACCTATAACCTAAGTTGGAAGAAAATTGCTAGAAATCCAAATCTACTTCATTCTTGTTCAAGGAAGCTTCTTAAGGCTACCATTAAATAAATCCATACTAACTATTATTCAGTCAAAATAATTAAGAGACCTTAAGCATTCTATAAAAAGGTGTTAGATAGGTCTTATCATTAACAATTTAGTAACTAAACAACATTTAAAAATCATGACTATAATGCTATCATTTACTAACTATGCACAATATCTTGATATCTATGCATTAATTACCAACATAGAAATCCTACGATACTATGTTAACTTTCAAATGATAACTTATATCCTAGCAAAATAAATTATCAACAAGAACATTATGTACTCACCTTTCTGCTAGATGAATGACCTAAATAAATGCAGTTATTAGTAATTCCTATCATATCTAGGTCAATATCTCCTTCGTATTTATTCCATTAATATTTATAACTATCTAATTAAAGTAATTCTACAAAAAAAAATCATACAAAACTAGTTTGATTTTAATATGGAAGAATTTCTTAAGAAACCTTATCACTAACCTTAGTAAATTTTACAAATTGAAAGAATTACTAAAAGATAACAATTTTACAACCCATCAAATATAATTTGAATAAAAATATCTTCCTAATTACAAGGAACCCAAAATAACAATAACTAGTTATCACGATTCCTCATTTAGCAACAAATTTTGTAAGTATCCTCAATCCACTCATTTACCACATAGAATAATAACCAAAGGATAATGTATTTACATAGAATCTCTTAAGGTTTTCAGCATTCACTTTATCCAAATGAATATAACAAAAATTAATAGAATAATAGAATATTAAATAACATTTGAATCAAGTGAAGAAAGAAAAAGAACATAAAATGTACAACATCTACTACATTGAATAATATTATATGATAATGGATACAAAAGTACCCTTTTAGATGCTAATTCAACTTGTGTGTTAGGTTTTGAATATACTTCTCATATGATCCATGATTGAAGATATTGATACTTTACTTCCTTGAGTTACCTTCTCATTTTTAAACTTGCATACTCACAAATATTAGTTTTAAATCTCAATAGGTATAAATCACAAAGTTTTTTCATCCTTTCCAATGATTGAGCTTACATTCATATTAGTGGATTGCACAAAAACAACTACTGTATGGGATAGGTTTAGTCTGATAAGGCACAAAACATAACTACGATTTTTTTTATAGGAAAAATGAGATTTGCCATGCATAAAAGATTCATTTTAATGCAGAAGACTAAAGAGAATAAATCTATACTCTTTCTGTCATCAAATGGAGAACAGTATGATTGATTAAGTCCTCACAGTAATTTGGATTCAGCCAAAATATTGCGTGCAAGATCTCATGAATCACTTAGATAGGTTAAGAATAACTCAGATAACAAATTTCAATTGACAAGATTGAGAGGTGTAAAAGAATGATAATAAAGCAGGACATGACAAACCAAAATAGATGCCCAGCACAAAAGCTTTTATTGTCCTTCCTAAAATATGTCAACAAAGTATTATGATGCCTATCTCTTACTCTCTATTTGCAATATCTCTTATAGGGGAAACGTACCAGTAGCCGCTAGGGCTAACTTCGTGCATTCGTGCAGAGTGCAAAATAGGTTTGATTTCAAAAAAAAATTGTTGGGCTTCTTCATAAGTGAGTTAGGACCTTAAAAAGAAAATTTTGGCTTCTGGGTATTTAAAACGCGCCTTGTGGAACCCGTAAAGTGAGGTGCTCAAAAAGGGTGTTTTCAAACCTCTATCCCCTACATCTTTACCACTTTGTCAGTACCCGTTCATTAGACAACCAATAAAAACCCACAAAAATTTAAGGTGTTTTCAATAGTTTTCAATGTGTTTTATTGTTTTTGGTCAACTACACATTCAGTAGTGAACATATATTGGTGTAATTTGTAAATTTTTATTGGCATAATTAAAACAATGTAATGACTAAAATGTAAACGGTTATTGGGGGGTCCGGTGAACAAGGAGTAAACAACAATTGGATCATGGGCGGCAATTGGGGGTTTTCCCTAGTTTATTTTTAAAAAATGCTTAAACTATACCTCAGCAGTCCTTGAAACAGACTTCAAAATCACATTGGGTTCGATGCCCTGATGTGATCTTATGTTGTGAAACTGGAATCTCCGGGAATATCTTGACTGAACTGAACATAAATGAATTTTAGGAAGGAAATTTGTCGAGTGATGCCGCCTATGTGTTGGCAATATTTGAGACTTCAGATGTATAACTGCCTTTTCACTATAAGAAGGCGACAATACTGTCGAGTTCCTTAAATGTACAAAGTGCAACTCCGAAATAATGTTTCCTTCCATTCGTTTGTGATGATCAGAAAGAATCCAGCACCCAAATTTGTAAGGCCAATCGCAATCATGGTCAATGTTTTTGCCTCCCCACCAGCTGCAGATGAAACAACTCCAAGGCTTGTAATTGACACAGTCAAACCACCATATACAATACTCTTCAGTATATCCCAATCTGTTAATACAGTCAGATCCACAACCTCTGTATTTGGTCTTTTTGGCAGTTCAGAAACTGATGTGCCTATATTTGATGTTTGAGAATCAACTGTTTACACAATGTTTATCATAGTTGCAACCCTACCATCTGTTGGGATAGCTATATTTCTAGAATCTGGAGAGATTTGTGAAATAGAATTCTACTTTGTTTAGCCAAACAGAATCATCCACTTTGCTTTGTACAAGAGTTGTAGGATCTCGTGTTTCCAAGGGATTGCTTGATTCAACACTGTAATTTCGATGGAAATATTTCCTTCCTCTGTTGGTTATCTCTCAACGCCACTGGTACCTCCTTGTCAATGGTTACTCTGTCCTCAAGATCAGCTAAGAGAGGTTTCTTCAGTTGATCATCTGCAATGAGTTCCTTGGAAGACCATATTGACCAGACAGATCGTATGGAAACCAGAATACAACTGCACGGTAATCTTTTTTATCTGATTGGCCTTTTCCAACTACTATATTCTGTTCCAAATCATCCGGTTGATGTTCACTTCTGGGTAGTTCTTTATTTCCGGTTGAGTCTGACATAACATTGGACGCTTGTCCCTGTGTGACCAAATGTGGACGAATCCTATTCTCATCCATGCTTGTCTCTACTTATCTAGGAAAATTATCCACATGTTTTGAGGATGCGTATACATAGTGTTGTTTTGTTTTCCCCTGTCGGTGCTCTTTACTTGAGGTAGGAGAAGCACTAAAATAAAGTTATGTCAGTTGATCTTCTGTCCCTTTAACATCTTTTTGATATGCATGTTGCTTCTCCAAATGTTTTGATTCAGCAATTTCATCCACGTGGTAAACATGCATATCTGATTTTTTTCAGGTATAGATTCATTGGTTAGTTCAAATTTTGCCTTAGTTCGACCAGTTTGGCCATTTAGAGTGGAATGCTACTAGAAGGTGGACTTGTCAATTGGTCTTCAGTCATTTCTAAATTTGGAAGATGTGGATAATGTTCCTCTAATTGTAGGAATTCGCTATCTCCATCCAGATATGAAGTACTTTTTGTTGCTTTTGTAGCTGTATATTTTGTTTCCATTGCTACACAAGAGGAGGACAAGGAGTTAATCCTCCATCATAGCGAAAAAATGAAGCCTAGCAGAATATAATAGAATTGTGTACGTCCGATCTTTATATGATGCAATAGTCGGAAAGGTATATTTTGTATCCTTTTTATTACATGATCCAATAACATAAAACTATGTACCTTTAACCGTTTTAATCCTTTTGCAGAGGCTAGATCAGATCAAAAGAATTTGGATTCCCAATGACAAGTCTAATTATGTTTTTCAAGAATATTACTTAAGTTCAATGACAAAATCATTAAGATTTCTTGCATTGGGAGATAGAATGAGATTTAGCAAAGAGAATGAGATGGAAGTTGAAGAATTGAGGTTTCTTTCGATAAATGAGAGCATTCCCCAATTACTTGTGAATTTAAAGGCGCTTAATAATTTAATAGTGTTCTAATGGCCTTTCTCCATAAGAGGTGAAGTTATTATAAATAAGGCAAGTATTCTATGGTTCAATACATATGGATAACATTCCATTATTTATATATTTGGATAGTTTAGGAGCTAAGTTCTAACAATTTGAATGTTCTTATGTAGCTTCCTACAAGTTTCTTGGCAATAAAAACCATCAAACAATCTTTTGAATCTAAAACTCTAGAGCTAGAAGAAGTTCTTCAATGTCAAGAAATGGAAAGGTACATTTGACAGAATTCGAGTATTGCTAAATTTGGATCTTTGAATTGCTTACCAAAATCGTTTGGAGAAATGACTACCTTAAAGCAGTTGCGGTTATCCTATTTCTTGGAACTAAAGGAATTTATGTTCCACTTTCAATCAATTTAGAGCTCTCACACAATTAGATTTAGAAGGTTATCATTCCTTAGAGGCTTTCCCTTCAGACTCTTATTGTCTCACAACTTTATGTCACTTGAGTTTTTGTGGGTGTAAACACTCGAGTGAGATAAAGTCTGCAAGCTTTTACACCCACATAAACTCAAATGAGATGAAAATGTGAGACAGTGAGAGTCTAAAGGGAAAGTCTCTAAGGACCAACAAATTTCTAAATCCAACTGTGTTAAAGCTCTAAATTTAATTGAAAGTGGAAGGTAAATGCCTTCAGTGCGAAGAAATAGGATAAACTCAATTGCTTTAAAGTAGTCAATTCTCCAAACGATTCAGGAAGGCAACTCAAAGGCCTAGATTTAGTTATACTCAAATTTTGTCAAATGTAACTTTTCCAATTCATGACAATGAAGAAAACTTCTTCCAGCTCTCAAAATTCACATTCAAAAGATTATCGATGGTTTTCATTGCCAATAAATTTGTAGGAAGTTGCATAAGGACATTCTAATTGTTAGAACTTAGCTCCTAAACTATCCAAATATATAAATAATAGAATGTTGTCCATATGTACTAGAACACAAAATACTTATTTATAATAACTTCACCTCTTATGGACAAAGGCCTCTAAAACATTATCAAATAATTAAACACCTCTAATTTCACATGTAACGGAGGAATGCTACCGCCTATGCAAAGAAACCCCAATTCTTCAAATTCTATCTCATTTTCTCTTTTGAATCTTATTCTATCTTCCAATGCAAGAACTCTTAATGATTTTGTCATTAAACTTAAATCATATTCTTGAAAAATGTAATTAGACTTGTCATTGACAAGCTAAATTCCTTTGACCTGATCGAGCCTCTAAAAAAGGATTTAAAAATGGTTAAAAGGACATAGTTTTATGCTATTGGATCACATAATGAAAAATATACAAAATATTCCTCGTCAACTATTGCATCACATAAGGATTGGATACACCTCTACAAATCCTTAAGATTCTCTCTAAATATCCACTTTCAATATTACCATGTTTATTAGTGTTTGCGAACAAAATTTTCAATGCATCTTCCTTGGCTAGAGGCTCAACAAAAAAGGATTTCAACACTAGCATGGGTAGGTTTTCAAAATCATCCATAGCTCCTAAACTTTTTGTTGTCACCAGAATTCTGCTATCGAGGGGAAGGAATTTCATCTTCATTGGAAGAAGCTCCCAAAGGTCTTGTGACCTTGAAGCATTATCAATGAAAAGAAATATAGGTTTACATTTTTTACGTTTAGAAGCCTTCACAAGCTTATCCCAACCATCTTCACAATCTCTTAATCTACAGGTTTAACATTACTATAAGTTGTGAAATAGTCTTTCAGAATTTGTTGTTGCAAGCTCTTAAAATCATTCTTATCTTTCTTGTGATATATTGCTACCTTAGTGCAATTATAACTATGAAGATTTATATTGGCAATCACAACTTCTATGAGAATTGTCTTCACAATGTCTCCAAAGCCATAAATAACTACAATCACTGATGACTCATTTGTGAGTCTAAGTAAATTCTCTGTATCATTCACTAGCTTATCATTCCCAACTGTCATGTAAGAAAATATGTGTTATGATAAAGTTTACAGTGTTTAACAGTATGTCAGACTAAAATGTAATTTCTTTATGTTACAATAAGTTGGAAATATACAACTATAGCTTTATATAGTGTCGGAATAATACGATCAAATATATAAAAAATATAAGCATTGAAGTGAGAGTAGTTTTCAAAAATTAAAAAAATTAGTAATAATAGAATAAAAATTAAATTTAATCATTGAAAATAATGCAAATATTAATTTTAATTAAATAAAACTATACTTGTATAAAAATGTGTATAATTTTGTATTTTAGTTCATAAATGAATGTTTTTTTTTCATATATTATTTTTAGTTACATATTTGAAATATAAAATTATATACATTTTTATGCAAGTATAGTTTTATCTAATTAAAATTAATATTTGCATTATTTTCAATGATTAATTTATTATTATTCTATTTAGTTCTATTGACAACAAAAAAGTTAAGAAGTATAGATAATTTTGAAGATCTACCTATCCTAGTGTTGAAATCCTATCCTATTGAACCTCTAGCCAACAAAGATGCAATGCAAATTTTGTTTGCAAACCCTAATAAATGTGGTAACATTGAAAGTGGATATTTAGAGAGAATCCTAAGGATTTGTAGAGGTGTGCTCATGAGCCTCAAAAAATTTATACTCATTTACATGAGCAAAGACATGTTCTCTTTTTGGACGCTTTCAAATGTCAAGACAAAATCAAAAAAAAGTTGAGTGACTATCTTATTGATTTTGTGTATTCGTAAGGTGGATAGTTCCACTCAAGAAGCCTATCTTGATATATGTTGTTTCTTCAGCTATTGGAAGCGTAAAAATGTGGAGTATATTGTGGGAGCAAGGACAGTTACATCTCTTATCAAGGCACGATTGATCACATCAATTGCTACCCAAGAGGGGGACGAGGAGTTAATCCTCCATAATATCACCATAGCCTAAGGATGAAGCCTAGTAGAACATAATAGAATTATGGACACCTTGATCCTTATGTGATGCAAAAGTCGATGATATATTCTATATCTTTTTTATTACATGATCCAATAAAATAAAACTATGTGCCTTTAACCATTTTTAATCCTTTTTGCAGAGGCTCAATCAAATCAAAGGAATCTAGTTTGTCAATGACAAGTCTAATTGCGTTCTTCAAGAATATCACTTAAATTTAATGACAAAATCATTAAAAGTTCTTACATTCGAAGATATAATGAGATTCAACAAATAAAATGAGATGTAAGTTAAAGAATTGATGTTTCTTCCCCCAAGCGAGAGCATCCCTCAGTTACCTATGAAATTAGAGGCGCTTAATAATTTGATAGTGTTATAATGGCTTTTCTCCATAGGAGTGAAGTTATTATGAATAAGGCAAGTATTCTATGGTCCAGTACATATGGACAACATTCCATTATTATATATTTGGATAGTTTAGTAGCTAAGTTCCAACAATTGAAATGTGCTTATACAACTTCCTACAAGTTTATTGGCAATGAAAGCTATCAAATAATCTTTTGAATCTTAAACTCCAAAGCTAGAAGAAGTTCTTCAATGTCAAGAATTAAAAAGTTACATTTGAAAAAATTTGAGTTTACTAAATCTGGGTCTTTGAATCACCTGCTAGAATCGTTTCTCCAAACAATTATGGCAAGCAACTCACATCCAAATTTAGTAATACTTGAATTTTGTCAAATGTAACTTTTCCAATTCATGGCAGTTGAAGAACTTTTTCCAACTCTGGTGTTTCATATTCAAAAGATTATTCGATGGTTTCCATTGCTAATTAACTTGTAGGAAGCTACATATGCACATTCCAATTGTCAGAACTTAGCTCCTAAACTATCCAAATATATAAATAATAGAATATTGTCTATATGTACTAGACACAAAATACTTACCTTAGTTATAATAAATTCACCTCTTATAGGGAAAACCCCATGGAACATTGTCAAATTATGAAGTGCCTCTAATTTTACATGTAATTGACGAATGCTATCGCCTATGCAAAGAAACCTCAATTCTTCAAATTTCATCTCATTTTCTTTGTTGAATCTCATTATATCTTCAAATTCAATAACTTTTAATGATTTTTTTATTAAACTTAAGTGGTATTTTTGAAGAACGTAATTAGACTTGTTATTGGTAAGCCATATTTTTTTGATCTAATCGAGCCTCTAGCCTCTACAAAAGTATTAGAAATGGTAAAAAATATATAGTTTTATTCTATTTGATCATGTAATGAAAAGGATGTAGATAATACCCCATCAACTGTTGCATCACATAAGAATCAAACGCCCAAAATTCTATTGTCTTTTACTAGGCTTTGCCATTTCACTATGACAATATTATGGAGTATTTAACTCCTCATCTGACTCCTAGAAAACAATTGATGTGATCAATCCTGCCCTGATAAGGGATTTAGTTATCGTTGCTCCCACAATATACTCCACATGTTGATACTTCCTATTGATGAAGAAGTAACATATATCGAGAAAGGCTTCCCAAGTGGATTTATCCAACTCACCATACACAAAATCAAGAAGACGATCACTCAGCTTTTCTTCTTTGATTTTGCTTTCACTTTCCAAAGTGTCCAAAAAGAGATCAAGTCTTTGCTAGATAAATTCATATAAATAATTTTGAGGAAAATGGGTACACGTCTACAAATCCATAAGATTTTCTCTAAATATCCACTTTCAATATTACCATGTTTATTAGGGCCTGCGAACAAAATTTTCAATTTATTTTCCTTTATTTATTATTACTAACTTTTTTAATCTCTAAAAACTGTGCTCACATCAATGTTTATGTTCTTTATATATTTGACAATATTATTCTGACACTTAATATAAAGTTGTATTTATATATCTCCAACTTCTTGTAACATAATAAAGTTACATTTCAATTTGACATACTTTTAAGCATTGTAAAATTTATCGTAACATATATTTTTTAAATGACAGTCGGGATTGAGAAGCCAGTGAATGATATAGTGAATTTACTAAGAACCATGAACAATTCATCAGTGGCTATAGTTATTTACGGTTTTGGAGGCACTAGGAAGACAAGTCTTGTAGAAGCCATAGTTGCCACATTAAATCTTCATCAGAGCCTATAAAAAAAAATTAAAAGTTTATTGCCCAACTTATAATAATGGAAAACCCATAGAAATAAGAGATTGTGAAGATGGTCAGGATCAGCTTGTGAAGTCTTCTAAATGTGAAAAGTGAAAACCTATTTTTATTTTTATTGACAATGCTTCGAAGTCAGAAAACCTTTTGGAGCTTCTTCCAATGGAGACGAAATTCCTTCCCCCTGGTAGAAAAATTTTGTTGACAATAAGAAAGTTAGGAGCTAAAGATAATTTTGAATATCTACCCACGTTAGTGTCGAAATCCTATTATGTCAAGCCTGTGACCAAGGAATATGCATTGAAAATTTTGTTCACAGACCCTAATAAATGTGGTAACATTGAAAGTAGATATTTAGAGAGAATCAATTATTTTCATGTAATAAGTTTATATTGTAACATAATATGTCAAGGTTTATATCTATTGTTCTCAAGGATTGATACATTTCTAATCACAATATCATACTTCTCCTTTTTAGGTTAGAGCATAAGATAATTATCACTAATACAATAAATACATCCTACTCAAATAGATCATATTATTAGAGCCATCTAACATTTTAGTTTATATATACTCAATGCTCATCAAACATTATCAACAAGAATGATAAACCATGTAAGCCTTTAATCACACTTAGGAGATACACACAGTACATATTGATAAACTTCTATTTTAGATAACTTTCAATTTGTGTGTCGTAGTAGGCTCAAGCTCTATTTTTTGAACCTCGCTTGGATACCACATGTAATAACCCAATCTATTGACCCAAAAAATACCACAATTATTTTTCTTCTATTCTAAAATCCTTTTTTTTAATCGGTAATGGGCACTTTTTAAGGTGCCTAACACTATTGTTGTTCAAATCTGTGAGCCCACCAACCTAGCGAAAGCACAAATCCTAGCCTACGAACGTAGTGGCCTAGTGGGGATTTGAACCTTGGTGGCAGTGTCACCAAGCAAGTGTTTCAACCGCTGCATTAAATGGGTCACCCCCTATTCAAAAATATTTATTATGTGTTTATTCAATTATATACTCAGGTACTTCTATCTATATGAGATAGGCATTTGTCCATCTGGAAAGGGCATCCAACCATACGGTTTAAGAATTTGTCCATACAGGACAAGAATTCATTTATCCATCCGAGATAGGCATCTAAACCTGAACGAGTAGGCATCTATCCATAAATGATAGAAATATGCTCTAGCCAAAGACTAAAACTCATTGGGACCATCTGCGTCCTGAGTCACTCTCTAAAGACTACACTCCCTATTGGAAGTACACCAAGGTTGTCATCTTTCAGAGTATAATTAACTTGAGATCCTACCTCAAAATTTGGCGTAAATCCTCAAGGAGTCAAGTGAATCCATTAAGGATTCCTGCTGAGTATACAATGATAGTTTTTAGCACATGATTTCATCTCAAATCTATACCCAAGATTTTATTATTGTAATGGTTTTCTTTAGTAAATAATTAAGTTGAAAATTCTATCTTTTTTTAAATAATTCCCTAACCTCACACCCGAATTCCTGAGTACTGAGAACATTCTTCATTCACCAGAATGCCTACATACACCGCTTCCAAACAAGATCAAGGAGTATATATGTAGTTTTGATTTTGTAGTCTATGTCTCATGTAACTGTGTGAGTGGGTATGCAACCCTTTTAAGGGTCCAATTTACTTTGATAGTTTTTCATTAGCTACCACCCACTCAGGTGAAGCAGAGATGGAAATCTAATTAAAAAAAATACTAAATAAACATGCTCCAAGAAGGTACTAAGTTGTGATTAATTGCAAATACTTCCATGTTTACCTATAATCTAAGTTGGAAGAAAATTGATAGAAATCCAAATCTACTTCATTCTTGTTCAAGGGAGCTTCTTAAGGCTATCATTAAATCAATGCATACTAAATATTATTCAGTCAAAATAATTAAGCGACCTTAAGCATTCTATAAAAAGGTGTTAGATAGGTCTTATCATTAACAATTTAGCAACTAAATAACATTTCAAAATCATGACTATTAGATAATGCTATTATTTACTAACTATGCACAATATCTTGATAGCTATGCATTAATAACCAACATGGAAATCCTACGATACTATGTTAACTTTCAAATGATAACTTATTTCCTAGCAAAATAAATCATCAACAAGAACATTATGTACTCACCTTTCTGCTAGATGAATGACCTACACAAATGCAGTATCATTAGTAATTCCTATCATATCTGGGCCAATATCTCCTCCGTATTTATTCCATTAATATTTATAACTCTCTAATTAAAGTAATTCTACAAAAATAAATCATACGCAACTAGTTTGATTTTGATATGGAAGAATTTCCCAAGAAACCTTCTCACTAACCTTAGTAAATTTTACACAATTGAAAGAATTACTAAAAGATAAGAATTTTACAACCCACGAAATAGAATTTGAATGAAAATATCTTCCTAATTATAAGGAACCCAAAATAACAATAACTAGTTATCATGATTCCTCATTTAGCAACAAATTATGTAAGTGTCCTCAATCCACTCATTTACCACATAGAATAATAACCGAAGGATAATGTATTTACATAGAATCTTTTAAGGTTTTCAACATTCACTTTATCCAAATGACTATAACAAAAATTAATAGAATAATGGAATATTAAATAACATTTGAATCAAGTGAAGAGAGGAAAAGAACATAAAATGTGCAACATCTACTACATTAAATAATATTATATGATAATGGATATAGAAGTACCTTTTTAGATGCTAATTCAACTTGTGTGTTAGGCTTTGAATATACTTCTCATGTGGTCCATGATTGAAGATATTGATACTTGACTTCCTTGAATTACCTGTCTCATTTTTAAACTTTCATGTTCACAAATATTAGTTTTAAATCTCAATAGATATAAATACCAAATTTTTTTCATTCTTTCCGATGATTGAACTTATATCACAAGAAAGATAAGAATTATTTTAAGAGCCTACAACAGCAAATTTTGAAACAATGTTTCCCAACATATCATAATTGCAAACTCGTAGAATTAAGATCTATCGTGAAGATAGTCGGGATCTAATTGTGAAGACTTCTAAATGTAAAAAATGTAAAACTATTTTTATTTTCATTGATAATGCTTCGAGGTCACAAGACCTTTGGGAGCTTCTTCCAATGGAGACGAAATTCCTTCCCCCCGGTCGCAAAATTTTGTTGACAACAAGAAAGTTAGGAGCTATAGATAATTTTTAAGATCTACCCATGCTATTGTTGAAATCCTATCCTGTCAAGCCTGTGGCCAAGGAAGATGCATTGAAATTTTTGTTCACAGACCCTAATAAATGTGGTAACATTGATGTGGATATTTAGATAGAATCCTAAGGATTTGCAGAGGTCTACCCATGAGCCTCAAAACTGTTTCTCTTTTATGTAAGCAGAGACTTGCTCTCTTTTTGGACACTTTGAAAAGTGAAGATGAAATCAAAGAAAAAAAGTTTAGCCATTGTCTTCTAGATTTTGTGTATGGTGAGTTGGATAAGTCCACTCAAGAATCCTTTCTTGATATATGTTGCTTCTTCATCAATTGGAAGCATCAAAATGTGGAGTATATTACAGGAAGGAATTGTGTCTCCATTGGAAGAAGCTCCCAAAGGTCTTGTGACCTTGAAGCATTATCAATGAAAAGAAAAATAGGTTTACATTTTTACATTTAGAAGCTTTCACAACTTGATCCTGACCATCTTCACAATCTCTTAATTATATGAGTTTTCCATTATTATTGTCACATCTCAGACTTTGATGTTGTTTTGTCCATAGCTTTGTGTGGATTTATTATATGAATGATGGTGTGTGTTAGAGTAATATGATATAATACAATGCTTTGGTGTGTGGAAATGTGAAAAATATTTACTTTTGAAATTGTGAACGCATTTTATTTTAAAAATATGCAAGATAGAACAAAATAGAAGTATTGATTTAATTATTGCTTTGATTTATATCTCTATATCGGTTACTAATACAATTTCGTTGTTGCACGCCTGAGTGCACTTGAGTTGCAGGTGGTCGAAGACCAAGAGTGTGATTGAGGAAAGAAGGCTAGCTTCCCGATAGGGTAAAAGAGGAAGAACTCTCAGTCACACACACAGCACCTAGAAAAATCATATAGTTGCATTTAGGCAATGTCTGTTTTAATTTGATTGTTTTGAGTTACTTACAAAATAGGTAATAAATGGTTTGAATAAATAAATAATATAAATAATAACATAAATATAAATTAATTATTAATTGTAGTTTTAAAAGGTTTATGATTTTTTAAATCTATCTTAATTAACAAGCCAAATGAATATGTGTTTATGGAATAAGTATTTTTGAATTATCTATCCCACTTTTTGTGCAAATAATTGAAAATCTTTTATTAAATTTTATTTATTTATGAAATTGAAATAAAATGGAAATATTTTATTTGCATATGTCTTAATTCAAAGTCCAAGATTAGGAGAGAGGAAACTAATATTAAATAGAAAAAAATGACAGTCCCGAAAAAAAAATTGGGTTATGGAAATTCTTCTTAAAACAAACAATGTTCTCGGCAAGTGGCTATCTCTTTATTTATTTTTTTGCATGTAAATGTCTGCCAAGAAAATTATCCATCTGTCAATTTGGAAGGGTTTGCATGACTCTTGGTAGACGGGATAAAGATTTAAGGTGGAGAGAAGACAGAAAATAAGAATAAGAGAAGTTTATTCATAAAAGAACCGGGAAGGAGAAGCAGACTGAAGGAAAAATTGGGCATCTTCAACTGGAAGCTTTTATCCAGGTTTTTCTGTTCTTTCTGTTAGTCTAGTTTCAAATTTTGGCAACAGTGGGAGAGCTTGTATGCAAAAATTGTGATTTTGTCTGCACATTTGAGTTTAAAACCTAGGGAAAACTTTCTCTTTTAATTAGTTTACACTGTGAGAAAATTCTCAATTCTTGCCTTTCAAAATAGAGTTTATTCTTTTGCAATCTGCTTATTCTTTTGAAATCTGGGTTTGTGATTGTGGCATTTCTTTGATACATCTCTGTACAGAAAACCAGAGAGTAATTATTCTTTTGAAATCTGGGTTTTGTGATTCTGCCATTTAATTGATACATCTCTGTACAGAAAACCAGAGAGTAATTATTCTTTTGAAATCTGGGTTTTGTGATTCTACCATTTCATTGATACATCTCTGTATAGAAAACCAGAGAGTATATATATATATATATATGTGAATAAATATATATATTTATACATATGTAATTATATTACTAACAATTCTGTTATGATTTTAAAAATTTTCTTCATTAAATCTGTACGCTGCTATGGCATTTATATTCTTTTTCATTTTTTTTATGGCTAAGTTTTTGTTTGGGGGAGGGGATTAACCCCAGCCTCGTCCCAAAGGAAGGGACAACGCTGTGGGGAGTCTCGCGCCCTCCACAGGCCGCGGGCGCGGCCTCCTCACAGCCCGCGCCCTCCCTAAGGGAGAGGCAAGACCTCCCAGCACCCTTTGGGGTGCTCATCATCTAATTTGAACCCTGAAAAATAGTTTGTTCCTGTGTGCGTGACAATAAAAACGCGAGGATAAAACAACTATTAAATCTGTATTTTGATATATATATATATACATACTAAGCTGTGTAAATATATATATATATATATATATATATTAAAGTGTGAACTTACACAGATATAAGCAGCTACAGAATATGACATATTTCAGACAAATATATATAAACATCTTAGTATTCTTGAAGCTGGAGATTTGAAAATGTAGCTCTTGGAATCATGCAAATTGGTGATTTTCTTTTAGTCACATAGTCTTATGTTTGCATACAGATGTAGATTTCTGAATATTAGTATAAAATAGAAAACACAGATGCAAATATGCAAACCTCTATTTTATTTCTGAAAGAATTATGCTATTTATTTTAACCAAAAACTTGTAGCAAATTGGAAATTTCACTTTCAAATCAGCTTGAATCTTGAAGATATAGAAATATACATAAATCTCAGAACACTGTTTTATACAAAAAATTATTACTTTTGTATGTATTAATACACTGAAAATACCATGATGTACATACATTTTTACATTTGAAAACCAAACTTGAACAAGAACATTTAAGAGAGTAGCTTGAAGTGAGAACAAATTTCTTTACTAAATAGAAGAAAATATGCTAAGAAAAGAGAAGATTTTATTTTTAATACGAAAACTTTACAACCTAATCTTTTGTTCAACATGTTAAAATGGAACTCAAAAGATGTTTTGAAACTCTCTTTTGAAACCCTTGTATGAATGGAAATCAGTTTGATAAACATTTTATGGATATGGATAAATGAAGGAAATTCTTTTCAGAATGAATGAAATGCATGAAGCATATAAGGAAAATGCATAATTTTTTGTTTTTGCTCTTTATATTGTATTTGGGTAACTTCCGGGACAGGATGCCGAAGGTGGATCCACAGAGACGGTGGTTTTACCTTTTTCTGAAACTACCACTTGTTTTTTATGCTTGGCCAAGCACTCGTACCATTGAAATAGATGGACTTGTTTTAAAAGCCTAGAAATATATGTATTTGAGTCTCTGCCACCTCCTGTTGCAAGAAATATATTTTCTCATGTTAGAAATGCATATAGGCACCAGGCATGCATCGAGAGTTCCCTCCTGTTTTACTATGTCAGGTTGCTAGGCTCCTTATGCAGGGCCGGGGATTTGTTTGAGTTAGGAAGGAACCCGGGGAAGTTATGTACTTCATGGTTGGGCGGAAAAGGCACCTGAATCACACTCTTGGCCCCAGCTCGCAAGAAAACCGATGGTGTCACGGCGGTTGGAGGATCAGAGTTTTTATTTTACTATTTATGTACTTGACTATCCTACTGGAATGGCTTGTGAAGCCCATTGTAAATGCAATTGTATTTGGCATTTGTTACTGCCACATTGAAATAGATGTGTTATTAAGATTTTGATATAACATTGATACAAATTTATTTATTGAAGTTATTGGTCTCACACAAATGTGAATATTTATTGGTTTATTGATCTCTTTTGAGTATGGGTGAATATATGTGAAAATGCATTGATATACTTGGCCATGTACATAGTCATGATGAAATGCAAATGTTATATTTTATATACAGAAAATGCAATTTGTTATAATTCTTTTACATTGAGTTTACTTTGAAAACTCTTATTAATGGCATAATTTTTAAAGTAAACTTTTGAAATGGATTGAACAATTTAAAATGCTTTTGCTTATCTCCCAAGCGTTACAATTATAAGTTGGGAAATAGTCAAAATTTGTTGTTGCGGACTCTTAAAATCATTCTTATCTTTCTCGTGATATATTGCTATTGTAGAATAGTGTAAAGTCAAGGTACAAGGCATGAATCAATAGTACCAACCGGAAAATACATAAAACTCAAGTCCTAAAGACCCTAGTCCAACAATGAAGCACAAATGAACTTAGAAACATAAACAATAAAACAATCTTACCATAAATTCATATGCCATTGTTGAATCACCTTCATTGCCCTTCTTCATTTTTCTTTATTTGCTTGCTTGCCCTCAGATTTGTAGTATGCATGAATAAGCCTAGTGATAATGACAGCAAAATATCAAAGATAGTGGTTGTTAGGGTTGAAATGAAAGGGATAGGTCTCTTTTATAGAAAACCAAATTTGAATGAAGGGCTAAGATTAAATGATGAAGAATGATGTTGATCAATGGATGAGATTGCTTTGAAAAGCAAGGAAATAGGGTTAAGGCAAAAATAGGGTTTAGTTAAGGATGGACGGTGGAGATTAAAAGGTAATATCACATGATAAAGGATGAAAATTAAATGAGATGAAGAGATAAGAATGGCACGAGAAAAAAGGTTGTTGGAGTAAATTAAATTTATAAAATTATTTAATTTAGAAGGGAAAGTGAATAATTAAATAAAAATATTGTTTAATTATAGAAGAAAAGGAAAAGGTTGACTTTTAATTAAAATATATCAAATTTAATTAAAAGTGGAGAAAAAGGTCAAATATTAAATAATTAAATAAACCCAGACTCCATGAGTCGGAGAGCAAGATATTCAACATATTGCATTACAGAGGGGGCCATTATCAAAAACCCAGTAGCAGATAGTTACAATTGTCAAACCAAAATAGGCCTTGCCAAAGGAGAAGAACAACAGTAGCTCATACAAAGAAGGCCTTCAAGAAAGAAATCTACCAAGATGCCAAATATTCGCTAACAAAGGTTGCATAACGAATAAGATAACCATCGCCCAAAAAACCAATACCTGTAAAACCCCACTCTCTGCATAGGAGGCCATATCCGAGGGAGGGGCAAAATATAGCTCATAGAATGGATCTTCCAAAGCACGTTTAAAGAGAAACTGAACTACACGAAACAGAATCAACAACTTCTCCGCCAGGCAACACCCCAAGGTTGGCCTTAGGGATCGAAGATGGGCCAGGAACGAGGAAGAATGAGTAGCCACCAAATCATGAACCATGTCATTGAGGAGAGAGCGCAAGGCCGGAGAAGATAGAAGCTCCTCACGGCAAGTGACACCCCCAATCATATTTGTACCGGCGTGGAGAGCATAACTTTCAAGAGCAGATTCCAGACATGCATTGGACAAACATGTGGCAACAAAAAACTACCTGCAATAAACTTGACTGTCTCATTGCACCACAACACATCCATCAAATTCGAGACAAAAAGAGAAGCTAATTCATGCGGCAGAGACATGGGATGCATTTCAAAAATGGCCTCTTCCGCCTGTGGACAGTGAAATATTACAAACGCTAATCGTATCAAATCAGTCGAGGAGTGATGGCAAACACGAACCTCCAAGAGGCGAGGCGGAATGAGAACTCTAAACAAACTGTCCATAACAAGCCAAATAACCAGAGACCCTCTGCGAACCAAGATGGAGAATAAATACAAAGAGGCCATGAAGAGCAACACCCAGAGAAAAAGGTGGCCTTCATTAAACTCGCGCATGTGCGGACAGAGCGCTTGTACATTCCCCATAAAAAACTAGAAGCTGACACAATCACCATAGAGAAATTACACTGAAAACAAAACCCACAATTGAGGCACATAACAGATGCCAAGCCACAATGAAGCCACCTCACACTGATGATATCATTGAAAGGACCAGAGGCTATACAAAAACTTACAAAGGTGTCGTCAATCAAACATTCTTAATTAAGAAATATTGCCCAAATCAATCTCGTCTGTGTGAGATCCCCACCCGGACGAGCATAGACCAAGATGAAAGGACCCAAACACCTGTGCAAAGTACCTCCCATATGTGCCAAAGATGTAAAAGGGACCGTCACCAAAAAGAGAGGAACAGTGTAGCCAATGATCATTATTGCCAAGTAAACCATAAAGCCACATTATCAAAAGGCTTTTCTGCAAGAAATGGAGTGCCAAGGCAATCAACATTGTGGAGATCATCCTGATGCCACCTCAGCCAGTAATGCCGCACAAAAAACTGAGATGTCATGAGGACCGTCAGGCACAAGTAGAAGAGCAATTTTTGAACGTCAAGAGGACTGTCACATAAGAAAGCCAAAATGCCAGGCTTGAATAACAAGTACCACAATATCAGAGATGTCGTGGAGGCCACCTCAGCAGCAAGAATATTGCCAAATAGGGATTTCCAAGGTGATGGACGTCATGAGGACCGTCCCAACAACACCTCAGTCTGAGATCAAGTGCATGACATCATGAGGACCGTTCGATACAAATGTAATGGCGATCTTTGGACATCAAGAAGACCGTCACGCAAGCAAGCCAAGAATACCAGGCCACAAAAAGAGAGAAACACATCAAGATTCCCATCCAGAAGCAACCATCAAAGTACATAACAAGGCTACCACATGCCAGCACACATTAGTCCAAGAAATCATTTAAATCATCAGATGAGAAAGTAGAAAGAGGGAGGGAGAGATCAATTGCCCTGTTGGCCAACCTCTGCGCCAAAAAATTTGCTTCCCTGTAACAATGTTTTAAGCCGAGAAATTCTGTAACAAAGAGAGAGCATGCTGAAGTAAATATTTAAGGTGTCAAGCACCAAGATCTTTTTTGGTGACAGAACCAATTGCTATTTGTGAATCACCCTCGATCACAATGTGGGAAAAATTATTATTTAATGCCAACTCTAAACCAATAATTAATGTTAAGAATTCTGCCACATTATTAGAACCAGTGCTCAAAGTTTGACAAGCAGCCTTCAAAACGTCCATCCATTACTGTCCCTCAGAACCACACCTGCCCAGATATTCCAGGGTTACCACGTGAAGCCCCATCAAAATTCAATTTAATCCAACCATCTGAAGGGGGAGACCACTTGACTAGATTTCTTTAAGCAACAGGTTTGCAACTTCGAATCGAGCCATGAGAAGGCGGAGGCTTAAGTAGAGACCAAGATTTAAGCAACCAAGCATCCCAGGAAGAAAAAGAATTTAGGGTATGCAACTGCTTAAGAACAAAAGACATAAGGTCCGATTCCAAAATTGAGGCTTCAATCCTTAGAATGATCTGATTGACATCTTTGGCTTTCTGTCTGAAAATCTTGTTATTTCTTTCTTGCCACATGTTCCATATGACTATAGAAGGGCTAAGAGTCCAAATGCATGCATAGAAAGAAGATTTAAAAAGAGAGGGCCAGGTTTGAAAGTGTTGCAAGAGAGCGCAATGCAAAGGACCAAACCAACCAAGTTTATTCAGAAGCCAAACCCAGCAAGTATGAGCAAAATCACAAGAAAGCAACATGTGATCCGTACACTCGTAAGCCTTACCACAAAGAACACAAGGAAAGAGAGGAGTAATGCCCAAGCAATCCAACCGTATGCCAATTAAGGTTCTGTCTTTTAATGCCAACCAAGAAAAAGCTTCAGCCTTAGGAAGCACTTTAAGACCCCAGCAAAGAATGTAAAGCCAATGCAGAGAATTTTTTGCCTCCACAAGAGACATATAACCTTCTTTGATAGAATAAGAACCCGACTTGGATTTGATCCAAATTATTTCACCATCCTTTTCAAAAAAAATAGATTTTTTCTCTTTTCCAATTCCTTATAGAGAGAATCCTTCAAATCCTTAGGAATAGGCAGGAAATCAAAAGATCTCCACGTGACTAAAGGCGGAGATGAAGATCGATCAATAACCAAATAATCCCTCACTCTGCAACCCCATAATCTGTTTAACACAACTACAATTGCATCCCAATTTCCAAAGGAACGAAGTGGGAAATTCTCATTCCATACATCATCCCAGAACAATGCTTACCTACCATAGTGGACCACCCAAGATAAATGAGGGAGAATAATGTATCTGCAGGAAGTGATGAAGTTCTAAATATTAAATCTAGAAGGGGTATTTTTCAAGGTAAAAATATGCTCTCTCCAAAGAATCCAGATACTTATATACCGTATAATTTGACACCATTTAGCATTGGAATCCTGGTAAATTTGCCACAAAATCTTAGCTCCTAAAGCCTTATTTTGGAGAACCAAATCCCTTAGCCCTGGACCTCCAAATTCCTTAGGCATACATACCTTCTCCCATGCAACCAGTGGTAATTTTTTCTTTGCCTTCACATTCTGAACCCACAGAAAATCCCTAAAAATATTTTGTAACTCATCTAAATTTCCTTTTGGAATCTTCAAAACTAACATTAAATAAATTGGCAAAGCCTAAAGCATAGACTTAATCATTACTAGTTTCCCTGCCAAAGACAACCATTTTGATTTCCATGTTAAAATTTTGTTTGACATCGACAAAATGACCTTGTCCCAGTAATCATGTTTCTCCTTACCAGAGAAGAAAAGGAACACACAAATATCTGTAAGGAAGCGATTCTAGTTTCAAACCCCGAAACCTCAAAAAGCCTACCTTGCACCACAAGGCTTACATTGAGGAAAAAGATTTTTTATTTTTCCTTATTCACAAACTAACTCGAGTAAGCAAAGTAAACCGACAAGACACTTTGCATAGCCTTAGCCTCTGCAATGGTAGCTTGGCCAAATAAGAGTGTGCCATATGCAAAAAGGGAATGGGTTATTGGCCATGGAACATGATTTAACCTTACCCCTTTCCACAGATTCTTCCAATTTGTCGTAGAGATCGCGCGATTAAGGCCTTCTGCCATAAGAATAAATAGGAACAGAGAAAGAGGATCCACCTGCCTCACTCCCTATGTCGCATTGAAATAACCACAGGGGGAACCATTTAATAAAACTAAAAAGCTTGCACCTGAAATGCACGAGTAAATCCACTTGCACCATTTTTGAGAAAAACCAAACTTTTTCAGCGGTGTCTCCATTAAGAAGCACCAATTTACTCTATCATATGCTTTCAGCATATCTAATTTTAGAATGACAACTGGAACTTTCTCTTCCTTGAGAGAATGAAGCACCTCATGAGCGAAAATAGCCCCATCTGTCGTTTCTCTACCCGGGACAAAACCCCCTTGCTCCTCAGAAATGATCAAGGGGATTAAAGTGGCAAGTCCAACATTAATCACTTTGGTGTCAAAGATCTTATATAAAGTGTTGCATAAAGAAATAGGCCTAAAATCAGCAAAGGAGATAGGGAAAGCCTTCTTTGGAATTACTGCAATAAAATCGTTAATTTCTTTCAAAATATTTCCATGCTTTTTGGACTCTTCAAGAGCAAGGAGGACATCTTTCTCTACAAAATCCGAACATTTTTGAAAGAAAAGAGTAATGTAACCATCAATACTAGGAGCTTTATCTAAAGCCATTGAAAAAACCACTTTCCTAACCTCCTCAAGGGCGAACTGACTCGTGAGCATCCTATTATGCTCAGACGAAATTAGACTAGGGATATATCATCCAAACTTGTAGGATCTATAGAAGAGCTCCCTTGAACCGGAGCCAGAAGCCCCTTAAAAATTTGACTGCCTCTTCTTCAATTTCCTTAAGGGAGGAAAAGGTGACACCCCCTTCCCCTTGGATTGACAAAATACTATTTTTATGCCATCTAATCTTTGATGAAGCATGGAAAAACTTGGTATCTCTATCCCTATCCTTCAACTAGAGCTCTTTGGATTTTTGTTGCCAATAGATCTCTTCCCTGCAAAGGACTTCATCCAACTTAGTTTTTAAAAATTTCTCTTTATCATAAGAAGATACATCCATCCCATTTTTTATAATGGAGTCATATAAGACAGACAATTCCTTTTCAATTCTTCTTTTTTCCACAAAAATGTTCTTAAATTGACTGATATTCCAGAATTTTATCTTATCTTTCAGAAATTTTAAATTTGTGAATAACTGATACATTCTAGAGCCTGCAACATAAGGCCCTGAGCTCCACCAATCCTTGAGAAGGGAGATGAATTGAGCTCAACCTCGAACCACATGACCTTGAATATAAATGGTCTCCTAACCATAGGTCTCTCTTGAAAAATAGAAAGAGATATTGGAAAGTGGTTAGACCTAGAAACTGGATCAATTTGTGAGAAAAAATCATGGGAAGAGGACGACCAATTATCAGACAAAAATAATCTATCAAGCCTCTCCACAATCTGACAAAAACCCCACCTTTTATTTGTCCAAGTAAAAGTACCATTCTTTGGTACACAATCAAACAACTTATTTGACCCCACAAAAGTTCTAAAATCCTCCACCACTCTAGCAGGCGAGATAATTCCACCCTTCTTTTTTGAAAAAACTTAAAACTACATTGAAGTCTCCCCCAAACACCCTCAGATCCCCCCCCCTGGGAGTAAAGAATAAACCATGGAAAACTCATCCCAAAGCCGCTTTTTAATAGGGGAAGAACACAGGCCATACAAATTGAATGGCCATAAACAATTACCAGAGGATATATAGGACACCTAATTCTCCATCCAATTATTAGCCAAATGAAAAAAAACTACATCCAATTTCCTTGGATCCCACAAAATTGCAAGGCCACCAGAAGGCCCCCTAGTAGCAACAAAAAAAAATCCATATTTAACCTAAGAACTGAATATAACATTAGCTTGTGACTCTGAAAGCTTTGTTTTTTGTAACACTTTATCTGATTGCAAGCCTTCTACCTAATGCTTAATCAAGTGCCCCTTGTTAGGGGCATTTAAGCCCCTAACATTCCAAGAAAGGTGGAAAATAATAAAATAAATAGAATTTATTTAATTAATCAAAGAGGAATAAGGAGAAAATGAATTAATTAAATAATTACGAATTATTTAATTAATAGGAGAATATGACCTTAGGGGATAATCAAATAATTAAATTATTTAATTATGTAGGGAAGAAGTAAAAAATGGCACTCGCAGGCCTAGGACAATTTTTAGTGTCTACATTTTTCCCCTCTTTGACATAATGCAGTTTATCACATTGTGTCAAAGAAATTCAACTCAGAGTATGGCTCGGTAAAGACGGGATGGACCTATGCCCCCTCAAATTTTTTTCAAATTTTGACAGAGTTTCGTAAACTTTGAGAAATTTTTCAATAAGCTAATCTGATAGGCATGAATGCAAGGATTAACGAAAAAAATGTTAGTGAGAGGGAATGGATATTAGCATGGATTTAGATGAGGGATTCATATTTTTCTTGATAGATGCTAGGCTTGTATGCTTATCATCATTGGGCTTTATATTATGGAAAATGGACAATAAACACCATGGTATGACATAGACCATGGTGTGCAATGTTATCCCTTTGCAAAATCAATCACTTTAATAGACAAGGAATGCCATGACACATACTAAGAGCGAAGTTGTCTCAATCTTGTCAAGACAATCCACAAACAATCAAAGAAAAAGTGGGTCATGAGACATCATTGCTCCTCTAAATCCTTCTTGGGACATCCTCGAGGTGACTATTAACATGACCAAAAGATAAATCAAATTAAAAGATAAGACAAACTAGACCAACAAAGTCAACATCCATATAGATCGTTTGTCAGTGATTGTTTGCTGGTAGGATTGACAAGATTGATTGATTGGTTGATAATCCCTGGTTTCAAGAAAGGAAGTATGTCATATAAGACGTAAAGTCTGGTTTCGACCATGCAGCCACCTATATAAGGCTAATAATAAGATTGATAAATGATGATGTCTGGTTTCAGGAATGACACATCCTGTATAAGATAAATGACAAGATTGGGTCTAGTTTCAAGAAATGATGCAAGTCGTATAAGACGTTGAGTCTAATTTTGACAATACCATCTCTTATATAAGATCATTGATTGGTTGGTAAGTGTTAATAGGATTTTTGATGATTAGGCAATTGATTGGTTTGGCTTCAAGACCTATTGGATAGATAGTCTATTGTTTCATGATTTGATTGAAACTTAGATGATTGTTTGTGTCTGATTCAATGTCAGTTTTAACAAGGGACAACTTATTAGGACCTGACAAACCCTAAGGTACTGACCTAGTGCCTCGAGGGCTCATTGAAGATGGCCTTGCCTATGTAGCACGTGTAGAGACATCGTAGTTCGACCAACTATAACCATGGACAATTTTATTATGAATTGAATCATGATTGACTTGACTCGATGAACCCTAAGGGACTAACCTAGTGGCTTGGGGGCTCATCGAAGATGGCCTTTCCTACGTGAAATCACAGAGGAAACATAGTTTGATGGACTTAGACTAATAAGACTCGACTCTGTTTTTGAGATTTTAAAGGTTATTTGGAATTTTTTGGGTTTTTGACATATTTTGATTTTTTTTGGATATTTTTGGATATTTTGATTTTTTTTTAATTTTTGAGGATATTTTGTTTTTTTTGGATTTTTGAGGATAATGACCTCCAATACCAAGTCTAGGATCCATTAAAGACATGATTCAAGTACTTTCCCCTAGTCATGTATAGGACCAATTATTAGGGATGGAATTGAATAAGTCTTATTGTGGATGGGTATGGAAGGCGAAAGATGTGAAATGTTAATCGTTCTTAGGCTATGAGAAGGATAGCAAAGCGTTATTATGGACGACATAAGGAAGTGTAGAGGAAATTTTATTATGAGTGAGGGTGAAAACCAGATGGAATGATGGTAGATGATGGAGCAAAGATTGACTACATATGGCACCTGTTTCCTAGGTTTTCACCATAGTACTTATCCAAAGCGCCACTGAAGTGGTTTTCACTATTGGATGAATTATTTCTCTTTACTATTTCCTCTATTTATTTATTTTTTTGTGGTCACACAAGACGCCTATTTTCCAAGTTTTCATCAAGGTGACAAATTTTTTCAATTTTTTTTGTATTTTTTGAATTTTTGACGAGGCTCTCTAAGAGCTAAGTGTCGAACTTACGAAGGTGCAAAAATTTGATAAGCCCCTGATCTGTATGTTGTTGTTATGAAGTAGAGACCCAACCAATTAGATGCATATTTGGATGGCCATGCTAGATGAAAGGATATGATTTGAACAAAGGATGTGAATGATGGATACGGAGGATTATTGATGCGATAGACAAATGGAGATAGGGTATGATCCCTAATGTGCACACTACATGGGCCATCAGGCTTCACACATAAAGGAGTTTGAGCAACCAATGAGCTACAGTATGTGAAGGGGTCGTCATCAAAGGTCCATCAAGAAACATCACCAAGAGTGATGGAGTGATATGATGAGTGTATGGATATGGGTGGATTTGGTAGAGTGTATGGATTGGGTGAAGATGATGAAGATGAAGACCTTGGATCCACAAGCTCACCTTTTGATTTTTTTTTTTGAAAATGCCCCTTGCTATTTTGGTGAAAGAGGCATAATTGGAGATCAATTTTTGCTCGCATTCATTCTTGAATTTTATTTTCAATCTTTGAATTTTCCAATAGTTTTTTATTTTGACTAAAGGACTTTTCTTGATCTTCCTTTCTTTATGTTCTTTCTTTTGATTTTGGATCATCATTTGAAGAGGGCACTTTCTCTTTTGATTCCTAAGCTATATCCTTGTTATTTTCTTGAGGTGATACTTTTGGATCCATGTCTATGAGGTGGATGAACGTGGGTGAAATGGATGAGTCGAATGAAGTGGTTGAGATGGATGAGTTAGATGAGATAGTAGGAATATGTAGTTCATTAGGAAAGTTGGCAATGTACTCAATGGATTCTTTGAGACTATCCTTTTCAGCACCGTTAACATCAAAGGAGGCTTTCACACCCTCAACAAGTTGGCAAGAAGGCTCAATAGAGGTAGTGGTTGGAGATGCATACCCTAACTCAAGATGGTCGAGATGGAAAGGTGATAATGCAAAATATCGAGTGCGGGGAAAAGGATCATGAGATGGAGAGGGATGATCTTGGATGTCCTCAATAGGATCATAATCAAAAGTGGATTATCATAGATATCATGATCAAACATGGGATTATCATGGACATGAAAGGATTGGGATGGAGTGGACATGGTAAGGACTGAAGGATCTTCAGGATTGAAAAGGATTTTTGTCCTGGAATGGTCATCTTTTTGCATGGTCATTGGAAAATGTGATGTGGTGGGTGTTAGCTAGGTATCCCACCATTTCTTGGAACTAATTGACATCAAGGTATGTGGGCACAGAAGTGTCTTGCAAGGCTTTATCCAGGATGGCTTTGTGCTTAGGAGATATATGGAGTAGTTCAAGGGCTTTTGGCTACCGTTTAGGAGGAGCTCCTTGTATGGTTACCTTGGTTCATCACGTTGTCACTGCACATTCTGGCAGTTTCTTGATTATAATTGTATTGACATTTTCATCCAAGGCTCATATATTATTTATGATATATTCACATGGGCGACACGGGTATAACTAGTTTGGTCGTTGGTCTTGGTACCTAAACTGGAGGCTTTCCCCGTCCCATGGTCATGCAAAGGATTTTTGAAGATAGTATCGTCATTATTAGAGGTTGCTTGGGGATTGTCTACTTTTATGACACCATTCTCAATGAGATCTTGGATTATGTTTTTAAGTTGTCAACATGACAAAGTCTTATGTCCTTTGATGCGGCGATAGTCAAAAAAAGCATTGTCGTCCCACCATGATGGTTTGAAAGGACCTACATCATAATGTTTCTCTTATGGAAGTTGTATGACAGTAGACTACAAAATTTTTCTCAAGAAAAATTTGATGGGTTCCCATAAGGGAGTGTATTTGCATCTTGGTTGATAATTTCTTAGAGGTCCATGTCCTTGGTTATTTTGAATTGCATTTGTTGTTTGATCAAGAACGTGGCAGGTTATTAGATATATTAGGTCCTTTGAGGGTGACTATAGGGCCAGCTTTGCATATTGTCTTTGCATCTATAACTCCATTGTTTGTAACATTTTTGTTTCAAGCCCAATACTTATTTTTGTCATTAGAGGTGTTTTGGGCATTTTGACTTTTTTTGAAAATTTTGATTTCCCCTTTGGAAATAAGTGTCTTTTCAAGGGTAGTACCTTTCTCCAAAAGGTCAAAAAACATAGTACAACAATGGATTTGTAATTGGTATTTCAATTCTGTAACCAAGTTTTTGACAAACATGACAACCTTCTATTTTTCAGGCATTTCACAAGGATGCCTACTAGCCAAACTTCTCCATCTTTGGAGAAATGATATGCAAGTTTCACCTTCTTCTTGTTTAGGGTGACACAATGCTATAGTTATGTTGCTTTCAATGTTATATGAGAAGTATGTCACAAATTTTTCGGCTAACTCATCCCATGTGCATATTCCTGTGGGTAAATGGGCAAACCATTCAAGTGCTTATCCTGTGAGACTTCTCGGGAATAATCTCATTAGGTATGTATGTTCAAATGCAATATCTATGCAAACAGTATGGAACTCCCTCATATGTTCAATCGGGCTTCCTTTCCATTTATATTTGGTGAAATTTGGGATAACATAATTGTGAGGGAAGGGAGGCATATATATGCTCTTGTCAAAAGGATATAGACATAGCTCTTGTGTGGAGAAGTTTTTCTTTGTTGATATTTGTGTATTGTCAACTTTTTGTTGTAGTGCATACATTTGATTTGTCAAGACATCTACGGGAGACAATGATGTGTCTATTGCATTAGCAACTGTATTTTGATATGGGTGACCCATGTTTGAATTAATGCTTTGCAATCCAATATTTGGGGTAGATGAATGGAGGTTGGTCCCAAATGCGTGTGATGGATTTTGGTTTTGAATGTTAGGAGTAAAAGATGGGATTTGGTTTTGGAAATTAGAAGTGAAAGTTGGAATTTGGTTGATGTGTGGGGGATTCATATTGGATTGAGTTTGCAATGGGCTTGAACTTGTTTGACCGTGCAGGTTTTGATTGTCATATTATTGAGAAGGCCCTTGGGTGTTGTTTTGTAGAGGAATACTTGAACTAGGGCCTTTTTGTGATGTGTTATTGTTCAAGTTCAAATTGACATTTGGTGTAATGTTTGTCTTTGGAGGTTGTGCCTTAAGACCATTGATGTAAACTTTTTGCATCTTGGGTCGATTGTTGTTTGATTTGTTTTGGCCTATCATAAAAGGGTTGAAAGATGAAGTCCCCATAGCATGAGATGACAAGCCAAACAAATCAAATGTGCTACTAGGTGGTTGTGTCATAGCTTGGGTACCTTGTGCTCCAAATACCGGTGTCACATTGATCATTATGGTGTTTTGAGGTGTCCCCCCTAATGGAAAAGTAGCATGCACTTGTAGAGTAGTATGACTAGGAGTAGGTGTGTTATGTCCTTGATTTTGTGTGACATGTCATTTATTGGCGATATGGAAAGCGTGTTGACATCCAATTCAAGAGGGAGTCTAGCTCCATTTTGTAGTAGTTTCATGAGAAATCGTTAGGGGTATGTTGCTACTATCTCATCTACAAAGCATGCTACACTAGGGTATTGGGCAACTGCCTCGATTTCTTCTTTAGTTAAACGTCTTTGTACATCTTGTAGTGTGAACTTCTCAAAAGGAATTGGAAATGAGAATCGTGCCTTGGGTGTCTCATTAGAAGAAGACCCAAATTTCATGTTGCTAGTTGGGCTGAAAAAGGTGTCTTCATTTGTGTAGTCCATCTTTTTCATTTTCCTTTGTAACCTAGGTTGGACCATATAAGACTTGCAAATTGATGGAGAGATATGAAGTCTAAGGAATGCTAATGCAATTATGCTACGTTTTTGGGATTTTTGAGATATAGGAAATGTCAACCAGCGATGCACTTATGCAAAGTGACAATTAGAGGGAATCAAGATATGGTAATGTCACTATGACCAAATCTATGGTATGACTAAAGCTAAAATATGCAATAATGAAAATGAGAATTGTGATCAAAGGTGTGATGTGACCAAAGTTATGATATGAGATTAAGACTAAGCACCTTTTGTGGACCTAAGAAAAGGATACTAACTAAGCTAAGATACCCCAAAGTAACAAATCAAATTGTCAAGACCTTAAAAGGACAAAGACTAAAAAGATGATGAATTGACAAAGTGAACCTTAAACTAGACTCATGAGTTTGAAGGTTCAACTTAAATGACGAGGATTGATTGATAAAAAGGGCAAGGTCAAGGAAAATCTAAATTTGTGACAATGATCTCATCAAAGGTATGAGAAGCCTCCTAGTCTAATGTTTGAAAAGGGTGTATGCAACTAAGAATGACCTAGGGTTTGACTAAGCAATACAAATATGGAAAATTAAGGAATGCAATGACAACCTAAGTGAATGCAATGAAATGAATGGACTGAACAAGTCTATGACTTGAAGAGATTATTACTATCAGGAATTGATCCAAAATGAAACTACACTTGAGAATCTCCCCAAAATTTTGAAAACTAGCAATTGTGGTTCACTGTCTCATAGATGCAGCTTACTGTCTCAGGAAAGTGCATCTCACTATCTTGCAATTGCGGTTTATTGTCTTGTGAATGCAATTTAGTGTCTTTTACAAATGCGGTGCATTGTCTTGCACTTGTGGCATACTATCTTGCAGATGCAGTGAACAGTGTTTTGACCCTAGTTTGAATGTTTCAAAGTAATTTTTCATCTTCGGTAATTGTGAAATGTGATTGAAGACACAACAAACAATCTAAAAAAGTAATTTATGGTTGTTGAGTGTCCAAATTTTATGCAAATAGTGTATGTTCAAAGGCTTATTCAGCCCAATATCCATGTGTCTAATCACAAATCAAAAACACTTCACACACATAAAATACTTTTGAATCTTAAGGTCAATGGCTAATGGTAGCAAATCTCAGACCCACAACTTGGAATCTCCTTCGACTAAAATATAGGAACACCTTAATGGGTGTATACAATCTTGTCTTTGTGAGAGAAGACATATATTGAAGTCCTTGATCCAACAAAAAAAAAATTATTATATTATTATATTTATTTTTTATTTCTTGTAATGTAGGTTTTTCACCGAAAATCAAGCTCTATGTTCTGCACATGTGGAAAAATAGAAGATTATAAAAAAAAAATTGAAAAATATGAGTGCACCAAATATTGAAGTCCTTGATCCAACAAAAAAAAATTGAATTTTGATACATACAAAAAAAGTTGTGTTATACGGTCCGCCTATGTCTGAATTGTAATTGGTTTGACTTCAAAACTTGATTAAGGAAAAATATTCAATAAAACACTATGAAACCAATTGGAAGCACTAGATATCGTAGTTACAAATCTAAATTTGAAAAAATTAGAATTTTATCCTTCATGGAAAAAAAGTTATGTGCTATACAGTGAGTGTCACTCCTTAAAAATGGTGTTTACTAAAAAAACTAGTTTTCGAAGGAGATGGAAAAAAAAGTGCAATCTAATTCCAATTTTTTTGAAAAAAATATATTTAAAATCTACAAAAAAAATTCCACAAATCACTAGTTTGCATCATCTTCAAATTCCTCATGGATTAGCCGCTATAGGTGCTCGAAAGTGAAGATTTAGTTAGAAAAAATCAGTTCATTGTCTAGTTTGGCCAAAAATTATAAACCAGTATTGTAGGATCACCCATCTCCAAGATCATATGAAAATGCGAGGAGAGAGCATACACATATATTTGATCACACTAGCAAATGTTCATTAACCTTAAAAAAAAATGAAATGTGTGATGTCAAAATGAGTGTTGAAGAGTGCTTTTGATTCCCAAGATCATATGAAATGTGAGGGAAGAGCATAAACACCTCCAAACACAAACAATATCACCAAGAAAAGAAAATAAATGTTCTTTTTAAGCCCAAATTGAAGATGTGACAATGAGAAAACTCTTATTCTTTTTATATCCCAAATCCAAATGTTCTTGTTTTAAAAATCAAAGCTAAATAAAACCCCACAAGAACATGGATTAGTAGTCTTGATAGGAATGTCTTCTCCCAATGAACTTCACAAGCTGCAAATAGGATATTAGTAACACAAAAACCTCTATTCTACTTAATATAAAGGGTAGAAAATGAAAAACTCCAAATTTAAGCCCCCCTTTTTTTTTTTTTTTTGTATTTTGACCTAATCAACAAGATTCAATTGTATTGAAATGATTTTGACTCCAAAAATTAAAATTCCAAGAACACACCCCTATTAAAATTCTGAGAGCTTTCTAAAAATATAAAAAAATTAGAAAAATTTCTTGATTTTAGCCCTAGAGAGAAAATTTATTGAAAAACTCTAATTTTTAAACATATGATTTTACACAAATTATTTTTCATCAAAATTAAAAACATAAAGAATAGACCCCATTAGAATTTTGGGAGCTTTTCAAAAATATAAGAAAATCCAAAAACATCATTGATTTGCTCCCAAAATTAATTTTTCATGAAAATTCATAAAAAAATTATAATTCACTCAAAACATATCCAAAAAATCTGATGTTTTTACTGATAGCTCTTGATACCATCCCAAACCTATAAAACAAATTTGTAAAAAAATATGCATTCGTTTGTGAGATGTGATCAAATCTTTCTCAAACCCTAATTTTCAAAGATCTAATTTTTTGCTAATTACTTTTCATCAAAATTAAAAACATAAAGAAAAGACCTCCATTAGAATTCTGAGAGATTTCCAACAATTATATA
>VDFB02000010.1:23417290-23430868 GCA_007258455.2 Sequoia sempervirens | reverse complement strand
AAAATTTGGAATATACTCCTAATGTAGTAGGGGGAGGCCTGCAACACACAAATAGACAACTCCAATCTACAAACACAATTTTCAATTTACATTTTCATCAGGACCTCTCCATTTAGCATATTCACACTGTTCCTTGTAGCATATCAAAGTCACTCAATCAAGTATAATTCCACTCACACAACCTTTCAACTCACAACACAAAACACATCAAGGACCCATTACAGAGCCTTTCAACATATCCAACAATCACCAATGCTTGTGTTTGTACCAAACTGCACTAATCAGGTTTTCTACGCTTTTAAGGGCCCAAATTAGCCCACTTTTACAAAGGGACCACCTTCAAAACTTGTCCAAATCTCTTGAAACCTTGGGGCAGCACTTTTTATCTATCAAAACTTCAAATTACAGCATTAGATTGCATACATTCAATCATTTACCACCCAAACCATAAAACCCTCTCCCTAGGCTTAAAAACCCAAGGTTTTATTGAAAGTGGCACTTTCCAAACACTCCAAAAATTGAAAAATATTCAAACAAGTCTAAAATACCCTGTTCATGCTCAATCTAACATAAAATAACGTTGTCCAACTTAGAAACTCAATTTCACTCACCAAAACCTCATTTTTCTTAAGGAAATCTCAACATTTCCTCATTTGGTTTGACGCCCAATCCAAGGATCATCCTCCATTCAAGTTTCTCATGGACTTTGATAATGTTTCCCTCCTAAAAAAACCACTTCAACTTCCAAAACTAACATTTGAAAGAGGTGACCGTTGGTCTCCCTCTTTAATACACTTTTGCAACCCTGGTGCAGGAGCACCTACACCTCATCCTCCTTATTTGATCATTTGATGGTAATTAGGAGGTTAATAGGTAGGTGGATGAGTCTTTGAGCATGTTTTGTTTTGAATAAGGTCAATCAAGACCACTAAGCATGTCTTAGGTTGATTTTTTGAGTTTAGGTGTTAAAATGTGAAAAATGGTGATCTTGCACTAAAGTATCTTTGTAGCCTTTGAAGGAAATTTTTTGAAATTACATGTAAAGTGTGCAAGATTAGTGTTTTTTGGATGTAATAAGGCTCATTTCAAGCCATTGGTGTGGTTTTAGTGAGTTATAGGTGTTAGGGGTGCAAACTTACAATATGAGTAATATTGTCATTATATCATGTGTAAATGATGTAAACTTGGCCTTCAACGGTCATTAAGGGTTTGAAATTCAGTTGCAAGGTAGTTGGTCAGTGGGATGTGAAGAAGAAGCCTTTAAATGGCATGTAGACACAGAATGTAAGTTTGATTTGGAGTTTTTGAGAAGAAAATACATTGAAATCTCAAGTTTAGCAGAAATTTTTTGTGTTTTCATGTTTTTTCCTGACTTGTAACTTGTGTAAGGGACCCTATGACGTCCTATTTAAGCGTAGGATACATGATTTGAGTGCTAGGAAAGAAATAGGAGTAATAAACCTACTGCTACAATGAGTTTTGTGAACAAAAATGCATGTGAATGAGGGCTTAGGCCTAGGGTTTGGAAGAATCTCTTTGGGAGGTCATGATGTTTTGAACTTTTAGGCATGTGTAGGGTTAATGTCCTTTGTTCAAGTTGTTTTTAAAGTCAGGGAGGTTGTGGAAGTAGCATATTCAATAAACCCTCTTGAATAGTGCATAAAACAAGGGTTTTCAGGTTTGGCATGAATTTTCCTATACCAGAGGAATCTAGTTGTGGTTTTGGAGGTTTGGGAACCTAAGAAATGCTACCCCAAGGTTTCAAGGTCTTGTGATAAGTTTGAGGGCATGTTGCTTTGCAAATTAGGCCTCATCAACCTAATTAGGTCAACCTAGAAGGGGTTTTTTTGGGGATCTGGTCCAAAGGACTTGTACCTAAAATTGAGATATGTATAATAACTCTGAAATGGGTATCTAAAACCATCAAGAGTTTGTCTAGTGTTTTGGAGAACATTTGAGTTATTGGGAAAAAATTGAGTTTCCACTACTACTAGGGTTCAAGGGGTGAAAGTGTGAAATCTAAAGTTCTTCTAATGATTGTCAAGCTTTGAGGGTTGTTTGGTTTGTTCAAATAGGTCATCTTAATCTTGTTAGATGCCTCTTAAAGGCATGTTGTCAAATTGGTTGTGATTGAGCCTCCCAGGTCTACATCAAACTCGTGTGACCAAACAGACTATTCCAACATGTCTAAATAGGTATGTTTACGCTAGGAATGGTCCTCTTTCACACCCAAACAAGCGGAATCACTCTGAGCTACGTTCAACCGGATCGATCCCTTAAGGGTCCAAAGTGCAAAATGGTTGCAAACTTCAACATGTCATTACTCAGATATCGTGACACTTAGAAACTTCTCGTCTAATATTATGGGATCACATTAGACCCCTCTACAATAACCTCTCTTGGTTTTTGTTATCTCGAAGTGGTTTTCCCGTGGTGTCCAGTTTTTAATTGATGGAAAAAGTGTCAAATGCAGGCAATGGAAAGTTGCAAACTGGTGCAACTTTCATTCTGCAACTCGTGTGACCAAACAAACTATTCCAATGCATCTGAATAGGTATTTTTATACTAGGCATGGTCCTCTTCTGCACCCAAACACACGGAATCGCTCTGAGCTACGTTCAACTAGATCGATCCATTAAGGGTTCGAGTGTAATATGCTGAAATAGGCCATTCCACATATTGTTCAGGTTGTGTCTCGGTGATATGGGCCTGATGTAAGTAGGATAGGGAGTAGGAATAAGAAAATAGCATTGGTAAAGGCATTGGAAGAGATTACTAACACTACCCCTATTCAAAATTCAAAATTGAGGCCCCTTAAAAGCAAGGCTAGAAGAGGTGAAAAGAAGAAATTGCTTGAAAATAAGTTAGAATAGGTTGGAAATGGGATGAGGTTGTGGAGTTTGATGTGTTCAAAAGGTCTGCAAGGATAGGGGGAGTCAAAAGTATGTTATGGCATGATGCCCTAGTTGGGAAAACAGGGGTTTTGAATGAAAAAAAGATGTTTGAGGGAGTAAAAGTGGGTAAAGTCAAGACGCAGCATAATTTGGTGGTCAATTAAGTTTGTGCAGTCATAATGAAGAGTGTTGGAATAGGTTTTGAGGTTTAGGTTCAGGTTTGGTTCGCCGGTTAGGCCAAATTTTTTTGGAGGGGGGTTCAGTTCGTTTTGGGTTCGTTGGTACAAAAATCATGTAAAAATAAAATATAAATATATATGCAGCCTAGAAGCATGCATTAGGATTAGAATATCACATAACATCATATAAACAACAAAACCACCATAAAATTGAATGTCATTTAAAACATGCATGATAAATATTCATCGTTGAAACTTGAATTGTGGTAGCTTGATATACATAGTCTATTAATGCTAGGGTTCAATTTGTATGATTTTGAAAAAAGAAGCCAACTGAGTAGAGTTATCAGCGTTATTCATAAATCATAAGAATTTGTTTAGTACACTAGCCATTTTGATGTTTTATTACAGTCTCAAACATTATTTTGTATCATTGTTACATTGGTCTTGAGAGTGGTAGCTTAATATAGCTCCACAATACAAAATTTGGTTTACCTGTGCAGTGTAACAATGGCATAGGCAGATTTTTCTTTCAAAGAACCAAAGGGTGAGTGCACAATTGAAGTTTATAAACACATATTTTTGTAATATCAAGGATACTTTTTGAAACTTCCATGCATTGCTAATCTAAAAGGAAAAGTCTTATGTATCCTTTTCTTAATTGAGTTGTTCCAATCAAAGGATTAAAAATATATTGGAATAATTTTATCAATCATTTCATAGATACCAATTGAAAACATGGTTTTTGCTTTTAGATAAAGTTGTTTACCATCAATCAATTAATTTATTCAAGACAAACCATGAAGGACAACAATGATCAATGCTATGGCTAACCAATTAATAAGTATACACGTGAATAAGTCAAGCATGTACATGTGAATAAGGGAAGCACAGGTAGTCACAAACACGTATTCCTTGAAGTATACACATGAATACATAGTATACACAACTAATACAAAGTATATGCACGAATACAAGGTATACACATGAAAACACGTAAGTCGCATAGTATACATTAGAACACATGTAAGTCACAAAGTATACACATATGTTGTAAAGTATACACTTGAATACACGTAACTCATATCTATTGAACCATGAATTTATAACATGCAAATATGGACACCATCGATAAAAAATATTTGTATTAACCAAATAGCCATGTACGCATACATCAATATATGTTGATATAAGTATGTACAAAATAGCCATATAGGCTTACGAGAATGCCATATAGGCATACAATGTCAAATATATCCAATACAAAATATGTACAAAACTACCATGTAGGCATACAACAAAGGGCTCTGGAATCAAAATTCATTGCTCTCTAGGCTCTCGAAATAAACTCTTGCCCTTTGTTGGTCGTTCGGATGGTGATAGGTTTGTCACTCGTTTCTATTGCACTCAAGGAGTGGTCATGTTGCTCCTCCTACTACTGTTAAGTTCTTGGTGAAGTTTTAACTGTTACAATAAAAAGTAAAGACATTAATATATAGAAATTATATTATAAAAAATGATATATTTAAAAAAAAATCACTTACGACCATCTCATGATCACTCTCCATGAGGGAAATATTTGCACGCCGATACTGAGGCATGCTCAAGCCCTGTATAAACCATCCAAATAGAAATTAGACTACGAATCAATAATTTGGTTTGATTTTTTACTCGAACTAACATCTTCTAACAATGAATGTAAATTGAAATTTAGTAATTTGCCTCATACCTCCTGTCCGAGCCATCGAGTTGTATAGCGAGATGAAACGATATCCATTGCCCTAAGTAACATTTGGAGGTGTTTCCACAACCAACATTTGAAAATAAAACAACAAAATTTTTAATCACAAAAAAGTTACAATAGTGATCCACGTCATGACTTATAGAGTATGAGATCTAATGAACAAAATTTTGAGTACTTATTAAACTATATATTTCTAATTATCATGCTTACTATTTGCCCTATCCATAGCTTGTTCGAAAGGATGTGTTTTTAGGCTTTTACCCATAGCAGCAAGTCGTTGAATTGTTTGATTAAATGCTTTCCTAAACATGTATGATAACTGTGGTGGCATAGAGAAGGCAGTGAATTGTTTGAAAAAATGCCTCAAAAGAAATGGGGTCTTATGGTGATGGAATTCCATTACAAAAAAATGCACGTCATGGCATTACATCACCATAAGAACGCATTTCTTTTAGGAATTTTTTCAAAAATTTCATTGCCCTCTCTATGGTATTATTGCTTACTATTATGCTTTGATGGATATTTTTCCAAGCATCCATAGTTTGTTGGAAAGCACCTATTTTAGGCTTTTAGCCATAGCAGCAAGGAAGCACCCATAGTTTCAACATTTTTTTCTAAGCATCCATAGTTTGTCATGCAGGTGCACCTTTGCAAGCACATGCCTCCATGTGAAGAAATTGCATCACTGCTTATATTGAGTTCTAAGTAACTATATTGTAGTTAAAATATTGTCATCTATCAACATCTAGTTATTAGTTATGGAATGTGAAGTAATGCTTTGAGTTTGAATGATCTGCAATGCAACGTAACCAACGATATGAATATAAACTACACAAATCTATTAAGTACAATTCATTAGTTAAACTTTTTATTCTGTTACATGCATGAAGGTTTGAGTAAATCCATTGGCACTGGGAGGTATTCCCTCGAAACCTCCAATATTACCCTATTCAACATCCAAAATCACATATTAAAATACCATTCGTAAAACAATTGATGCTATTAACATGTAATAAATTTATAATTTTTTACTAGTTACATACCCTATCGATAGGTGTACTGCAGAAATAAGTAGGTGGAGGTCCGGTGTATCTAGTCTCAACATTGTGACCCTGCAATTTTATTAAAATCATAAAACTAAATTAGTTAATCTTGCATTTCAAAATTGAAATTTAATAAATTAAATTCAATGAACATGCTAAATTTTACCTGAGTATCAGTTCCATATGCATCATTCAAAATGTCATCCGCCCTCTCCATCTTTGTAGCTACATACGGATCCTCCGCAGCAGCCTCCTGAGTGTTGGTGGGGTCATATGAACAAGTTGCCCCGCAAGATTGAAACACATGGGTTTGAAGGCTACCACTCAAAGACTCCCCTGGATGGCATTGTAAAATAGGGCTAGTATGATGGATGACACTCTAGGTCAAAGTGTTGATCGCCTGCAATGTCTCTACGTCGGTACTCTCCTTCGCGACGGCAGGCATAACAACGTGCTCACGACGCGGCCTAGCGAGAGCTCATCTCCCTTGCCACGTAGGATCCAACTATGCATCAAGCCTATCCTGAGCTGATCCCCCACCTCTCCCTTGGAAGTCCCTCATATCAAAATAATTTGGGATTTTGTTCAATATGAACTCACTGTATAGTTTCCTAAGAAAATACTAAGGGACTTCACAATTTTTGCACAGTCGGTCATCAAAGATCGTGTACCACCTATCATAAAAATGGTTCCTAATCTCTTGGTGGTGGCACTAATGAATAGGAAACCTCTTTGCATCGAGGCGAAGATTTTGATTTGTGCGTGGGTCAGTGAATAATGAGCACAAATCACCTTTTGTAATTTTTAAATCCTTTACTTATTTATATGATAGTTTATCTGCATAATATGCCCTAGCTACCTGCCTCCTATCTTGCCATCCAATTATTTGTTTGCTAATTGAATCTACATTTTTTAACATATCTTTCAATGAATTTGCGAGGGTCATTCTTTCTATGGTTGAACCATTTGGATCACTCAAGGTTTACTAATAAAATCCTTAATTTATTTTTTGTTGTTCTCAATCTCACTCATTAAATTTTTTTGAGTGTCAGGAGGGTGTTGAGGGATTGGTGGAGGAGGTTGTTGTTGAGGTTGATTTTCTTGTTGAGGATTTTGTTCTTCAGGATTTGGTTGCTCTTCTTGTTGAGGATTTTGTGGGTTTGCGGGTTCATTTGCATCTCCTACAAATTCAAAAATTTATATATCAAATATAACCTAAAACTAACAAAATCAACCTAAAACTAAGAAATTCAAATCAAACAATTCAAACAATACTTACCTCTCCCACCTCTTTGTCATCATGGTGCCATCCTTGCAAAGAAATAGCAACTCTTGTTGAATATTTGTGCCCAATACCTCCTCCTAGATAGTGAGCGCAAAAGTTGGGGGTTTTGGCCGCGGGCAGAAGAAGAAAACAATTGAAGTGAAAATGAAAACTCACTTTTTTTTTGCTTTTAACGTGCTATAATGCGAGCGCGTTATAGCATTTTCAACCTTTTTTAAGAAAGTGGCCACGAAATTGCTACCCAACTTCATGCACCCCAATGATTGTTTCTGAAAGATAAGGTCAAGAGAATACAAATTTGAGGCTATGTTCTAGTCTAAGTTTGATGAGCTTTCTAATCAAGAGGTTTATATAAGAGGTTTATGCAAACTAAAAGGATGACCTAAAGTTTGACCTATGGGTAATGTCTAATGCAAGAAGATAAGGTGATGGATCACGAATGACTGATGGCAGAAATGAAGTGAACAAGTCCTTGGCCTAAATAGATTTGAATGCCAAGTTTGTTTTAGATGTGTTGGCCTAGTTTGCTTTAAGGTTTGAATTTCGTAAGTTTTAGGTGTGGTATTTTATTTACTTGTTTGCTTTGAATACACACACATAAAAGACAATATATTTTTTGTTTTTGTTTAACTATTGTAATTGAGATAAAATCACATTCAAGTACAAATCCTACGCTAGTAGAGACAATATTTGTTGGATTCCCATTGCGGATAAGCCGCACTTATTTAGAGCGGATAGTTTAGAAGTTTGGTGGCATTGGCTCCCCCTTACACAACACACACTTCTCAGGCTCACCAAACTTTGAATTCCCAAAGACCCAAAGATCTCAAAGAACTTGTTATCTCAACTTTGAACTGCGAGAATGTGGTGCGACTTCAGAGGTTCGACCTCCTACGCCAACAAATAGAAGGATTTTGGCTACTAAAATAGTTTGTTCTTAGTAAGGGAATTTGTTCATGTGGCCATACAAACAACGATTCACTCCGATTAGGAGGCCTCCTAGACTACAGAGGTTATGCTCTACAGGTTTTTATGCACCACAAGGGTACTAAGGGAGACCTTCATCGGTATGACACATCTGCACCTATTGCTTATGACTTTTGTCACAAACACATTTTTTTATATATCGGTTTGAAAGAGCTTGGCTTTAGCTTGTTACCACTTGGGTTGTTCCCACCTTTCAAAGTGGGGTAGCAGGACCTCTAAGAAAAGAAAACTTGAGCATCGCTAGCACTTTTCTCTTGCACCCAGAACCACGAAATCCAAGGTTGAGGATAGTGTGTGTTAGCAGTAGGTCCACTCAACACATGCACAAGTGTGCCAAACACATAAAACAAATGTTATTTTTAAGCACCAATCAAAGTGTTTGCTATACTAAAAGACAATCAATTTTAAAAATCAAATCTTCAAGAAACGTCTTGCACTAAATGCCATTTGTAGTTTCAAGTCTCCAGTCTTCGACAAACTTGTATTCAAGTTTTCACTCTAAGCCTTTGACATGCGAACTTGCAAAAAAGCCCAATCAACGGGATTAGCTACAAAATCAAAATTAAACTAAAATGAAAACTAACATTTAATCTAACTAATAAAAGTTAATATACAAAATTAATCTAGTCTAAAAATCTAATTAATCTAAGTTAAAAAAAATCCTAAAATCTAAGTCTAAATGAAATTAAAAAAAAATCTAAAGCTAAATTAAATAAAATAAATAAATCTAAAAATTTAAATCTAATTAAGACTAAAAAAAAATCTAAAATTTATTTAATCTAACAATTAAAAAATTAAAAATTAAAAATCTAAAATCTAATTAATTTAAAATGTAAATCTAATTTAATCTAATTAATATAAAATCTAAATCTAAAAATCCAAATCTACAATCTAAATTAGAAAAATTTAAATCAAAATTATATTAGAAAATCTAAATCTAAAATTAAGTTAGAAATTTAAATCTAAATTAAATTAGAAATTTAAATGTAAATTAAATTGGAAAAATCCAAATCTTAAATCTAAACTAATTCAAAAAATTAAATCTAAACTAAATAAGGTATTAATGATCATGGGAACTAAAGAGGGAAGGTGAAAATAAAATATGCAGCCACATAACATCTCTTCAGATTCTCACCATGCTCCCAAGACGGCCTGGCTAGGATCTGCGACCTTTAGAATGAATCTGTGTGTATGGCACAATCATTCCAATATCACAGAAGCGAGGGAAGAGCCCGCCTCGTTTTCATGGAGTTAAATTCCTTGCAGTAATCCTGTGCAATTTCGGATGCTTGTCCCTACAAGGTCTTAGCAAACAAACTTTTCTGATCCTCTTTATCACGAAACATTGATCAAGTAATTCGAAAAAACATATGGCAACATGTAATTCGAAAAAAGAGAAATGACTCGAAGGACTTGGAGCAATTAGGTAGTTTAGAAGATGGTGATAGGCATATAAAAGGATCAGATGATGTTGAGTATGCAAAGTGCCACCCGCGCGGCATTGGGTGAGTGGAGAACAGGTTTGGTAGATGCTTGGACAATCTACATGCACGGAGAGAAAAGTAGCTTATTCCAAAAAGAAGAGTTGCGAAAAAAATTAGGGATTTTTCTTCAGAAATAAATTACAGTTAGGAGGTGCACATAATATGATCTTGAGTAAATGCATCCAGGGACGTGAAGCGTGAAGATTGACAAAGACGTTGAGGACACCACCCTTATTGTGCAAAATGTTGGATGCATACCACTTCTGAAATCCTTAAATTTGTATTTTCTGAATATGACGAGCTCGAAGAATGCACAGTGATAATGGATAAAGGAATTGGAAAATCTAAGGGCTATGGCTTTGTAACCTACAAACACATGGACATCGCGCAGAGGGCTATGAAGGAACCCAACAAGAAGATTGACAATTGAATGGTCGCCTGTCAGATGGCTTATATGGGTCCCGTGCCGCAACAATCTACTAGCGATCCTGCGGGATGCAAGATTTATGTAAGTAATGTACCCGCTGATATGCTTGCGGAGAAATTGCTTAGCTTCTTTTTCTAGGTATGGTAAGTAGAAGAAGGCCCCTTAGGGTTCGATAAACAGACTGGTTATGCAGACTGGACAAAATTTTGCTAGTACCGTACTTCCAGGCAGGTAAGTGAGCAGGTTGATTTGATTGATTGTGAAAATGCCAGAAGGTAAAGTAGATGGTGATGGCCCTATAGGACAATATGGTCGGTACACTGACATGCTGGGTAAAGGCGCCTTCAAGACTGTTTATAGGGCATTTGATGAAGCTAAGGGGATAAAAGTGGCCTAGAATCAAGTGAGGATTGATGAACTTCTGCAGAATCGTGATGATCTAGAGAGATTATATTCAGAAGTGCATATTGATTTATCTTTGGAAGGGTAAGATCTAGATAAAAATAACTGTCAAAAAATATGTTCAACAAAAAGAGTTAAAATTAAAGCGGTTTATGCATTTTTGTGTCAAGGAATGCTTCCTTTGTAAGCTAAAGATCTGTATTTGTACGCAAACCAAAAATCAGTACAAACCGATAATATAAATTTCCAGCAGAAACTGATAACAATAATAAAATAGCAGCCATAAAAAAATTCACGTCGAGTTCACCAATGTGATCAGGAAATTAAACCAAGATTAGAGATTGCAAATCATTAAACTTAAACCCTAAAGATCCTAATCAAATAATAGAGAACAAAAGAAAGCATAAAATGTAAAATATTGAATCGCTGTTACCCAAGTCTTCATGCTTCCATTGAATCACCTCTATTATCCTCCTCCATTTTGCTTCTAAGTAACTAATGCCCTCAGATTATAAGTGCAATTAAAAGTCTATGTCTATGCCTAACAAAATATCATAGTTTTCTCAATAGGACGATAGCATATAAATTCTAGATAGATCAAAATGATAGTGACAACGCTATTTATAGATAGCCAGATGGAAAATGGACGAAAGAGATCAATTAATTTTTATTTCGATCAATGGCCGAAATTGAACAGACGAGATAAGATAAGATTGAAAGTGAAGGAGAATGAGGAAATTGAACAATTTTTCGACAAAACCAATTAGCTCGAAGAGGAAAATGCATTTTCAAATAATGGAAACATTATTTAAATGCAAAAGGAAAAATCAAGTTATCTTTTTGATTAAATAGAAATTTAATTCAAAAAGGTGAGCGAAAAGGCAAGTCATTAATTAAATAAGATTTAATTAATTTATGACAAAAAAGTTAACAGTGAATAATTAAATAATTAATATAATTATTTAATTATAATGGAAAGTGGAAATAATTAAATAAATAAAGTTTATTTAATTATAGAGGAAAGACAGTGACATAATTGAATAAATATAATTTATTTAATTAATCAAGATTAATGGAGAAATGAATTAAATAATTAAGAACTATTTAATTGATAGCCTTAGAGAATGGAAAAATGGTGTTAACAAGCCTAGGACATTTTTCAGTGTCTACAACTATCACTTGTATATCTAATTATAATAGCATGATGAGTTTTAATGTGAAACAATAATATTTTAAATGTGAAATAATAGTATTTCTCTTAAGGTTAATTTTCTTAGTTTTGATATGGTTTTCTATTAATAATTTTGAAGTTATTTGAACCAATAATAACATTATGCAAGTTAACATAAACATCCAAAAAAGGTGCCCTTAATAATAAGGACATGACAAGCTACTATGAGGAATTTAGGATCAATACTAAGATTGAAAGATCAATGAATAGATGTGAATCTAAATCAAGTTTAAAATTTCCTATTAATAAATTATCTTATCATTTTGTTGTTTTGGTGAGCCTTACACAATATTTTTTTTACAAGCATTCACCATATTAAATAGAGAATAAACTAGTACTTGGGCATACTGGTGGTAGGGATTGATACAACACTGTCGATATCTAGAGCAAAAAAAATATCTCTTTGGTAAGATGATAATAGATATAATATTATTTTAGAAGGATTATAAGTTGTGATGTGAAATGTATATGATTATTAATAGGAAATGTATTTGTCACATTTTATATGAATCTTTTCATTTCTATACATAGAATAGACATATGCTAGTTCAAACATGTACACATCAAGATAATACACCTTATTTCATATCGCTATTTTGACATAACTTTAAATGGTATTCCTTTAATTTGAAACACATGTGCTTTTTTTAACGAAAATATTAGCACTAAAGATTCATATGATCCTTTGTGATAACTATTAGTGCCTTCCATTGCAAGTTATACATAAAACATAAATAAAAATAAGTTCTATAGTAAACAATCCTAAAATAAAATTATTTCAGATAATGGTGCCCAAATAGTCAATTCCTATACCTTATTGGCGTAACTGAGTCAACCATCCATTAAATAGCAGAGCAGCCATGTGAACTTAGGGAGGTAGGAGTTAAATGCCAAAGGGAAGGGTGCAGCGTGCGTGCCCAGCATACAAAGGAATGGCGTTCCCCTCCCGGCATTAATCACGCCTGCTCACCACCATACTTCTGTCCCCTGCACCACGTGAAGAGAAAATGCAGGCAGGTGGAGGAAGAAACAAGGGGGCGTAGCCTTTAGTAGGGGTAATGGATAGAACGTGGGGAGTGGGGGGCAGGAGCTTGAGGGAAAATGGAGGATTCTGTGCAATCCCCAACCTCAAGAATGGTCTAAGGCAGAAACGAAGACAGACATTCCAACATGGGAGAAGCATGCGACAGTGATCGATATCCCTCGCTTCGATTATCAGGCTCCCTCCGCTCTTCTTCAAACTTTCCACTCAGGATTTCTCATTACATGTCCAATAAGTATGCATCTTATTTCTCTCAATTCCTTTTATTGCTTGCATTCCTTGTAATAATGGTTTTTTTTGAGAACCCTTTTAAAATTTATCAGTTATCCAAATACCCACATAGAATTTGTAGCAGACGTTACATGAATGGTGTTTTATGTGTATACATAAGTTTCTTGGCAAAACATCCACTTAGAATTTTTAGCAGATGTTTCATGCCTAGATGTGCTCGTTTAAATTTGGGCCAGCTTAAGTGCCACCATAATTGTTACAGCATAGCATTGCAACGTCGGTTTATTGTTGTAAGGGGGATGTGAACTCATGTTACGCTATTATATGTTTGCTCCATTTCTATCACGGAGAATCATCATCACATTGGGATTTAAAGGGAAGATAGAAGTTGGAACTGTACTGATGTCCACGATTGACTAGAATTCTCTTAAAAGAAGATCTAGGTGTAAATTAAATTGTTAGCAGTGAGACCCTGTATATGGTGAGGCCAGCCTTGGATTTTAGGTCAAATGTCATCCCGGGTTCCATGGCTTTGAAGCGGCATTTGAAGCAGGAATGCATGGACACACATATTAAAACGAGAAGGCAATACACCAAAATGTCCACTCTTATGCATGAATTCACAAAGA
>VDFB02000010.1:23401753-23417190 GCA_007258455.2 Sequoia sempervirens | reverse complement strand
ATCAAAACGATTTGTTCGATTTCAATTTAGGGTTTTAGCAAATTGTTTTGTTTCAATTCAATTTAGGGTTTCAATTTCTAAGCAATTAGGGTTTTTAATGCAATTTTTCCGTTTCATTTCCAACTACGGTTTTCAAATTCTTTTTTTTTGTTTGATTTGAATTGAGGCTCAAAAGTTTGATTGTGGTTTCTAAATGCAATTTTTTTTTATTTCATTTCAATTTCTAGGGTTTTAAAATGCAATTTTTTTTGTTTCGTTTCAATTAGGGTTTTCAAATACAATTTTTTTTGGTTTGATTGAACAATTTAGGTTTCAAAAGCTAAATTATGTTTCTAAAATACAATTCAAGGTTCATTTTTTCATTTCTATTGAGAAAATTTCAGGCTTCATTGCATTTTTTCATCTATTTCTACAATTCCTCATTTATACTATAACATGAAATAAAATGCTTAAAACATCAAATAAATTAAAAAAAAATGCTAAAATCAGTTATTGTATTGACAATTTCAATAAAAAATGAAAAAATGCAAAAAAATGGGGGTGGATAGGTACCTGGAGACTATTTGTGGAGGCCGTTGTCGCTCAAAACTTGTGATCCCATGTGCAGGTAAAATGCAGTTTGTTCGTTTTAAAAATATTGTGTTCCGGATCTCGATTTTTATAAATTGGGATCCCATTTCGTACTAATCGGGATCTCGTTCCCTGTCCGTTGGTTCGAGACCCTTCAACAAACGGGATCTTGATTTTTAAAAAGTGGGATCCCGTTTTACATTTAGGCTCGGGATCCCATTTATAAAAATCGGGATCTCGTTTTTGCAAGCCGATTTCATTTTTTTGGCTAAGGCAAAAACTTCCACGTTTCGTGGACTCAACTTTGTGCACTTACCCATTCCTTCTGTTGTAGGAAATGAGCTAGCACCAGAATCAACTTCTGATAATTCCTCTAGGAATTAGGTTAAGGCCTTTGGCCTAGGGGGAACTGTTGAGAAAATCCTTCAAAACCCCCTACAGGTGATCGACACCGGAATATGGATAAGTTCAGTGATTGCATTAATGATCTACTAATACTGTTGAACAATTGGAGAAAGTATCTATGCAGAATTGAAGGTCCGCAAATGTATTATCTCTTACAGTGCATGGGAACAGGGTATCCGGATGAGACAGAGAAAAAGCATTTATTGCGACAAAAGGTTAGGTGTGTGAATGTTAAAAGGTCACTTCTATTCTTCATTTATCACTTTGCATTTTGAGAAGAAGAAGTTTGAAGAGCTCTGGAGTGAACTTTGGTGAACTTTGGCGAAATTTGGCGAGAATTCAAGTGTGAAGGAGATTCGAAGCTCAAACCCTAATCCAACAAAAAGGTATTTTTCAGGAAAGTTTGCAAATATGTGAATTTGTGAAAATGGCTACTCCATTGGTAGTAGAAATCAAAGATAGACCTCAAAGATAGACCCTGTCTGAAGTTTAAATGGCATCCTTTCAAGTCTATTGAGACTGAGCCCTTAGGAGCATTTTCGTCTGTTTTGTACGGTGTTTTGCACATTGAGGATATTAGGGCATACATTCATGCTAATGTTGAAGAGTTAAGAAGCTCGCAGTTGCTAAACTTGTATTCCAATCACATTGTTGGGGAAGATTTTTCTGTCAAGCCCGAATTCAAAACCCTAGAAGAGAAGAAATTCACGCAAATTGTGAAATTTCCCATGTTTGATGAAAGTGAATGGGTTTGGTACATCTTGAGTCAACTTCATGTAGAATTCATGTGGTTAAATCAACCCTTCAAGATTACAAAAGAGGCTATAAGTGTCGTTACAGGATTTAATTCCTCCGGTGGATTGCCGATTCTGAAGTCTATGAAGAATCAAACAATAACTGATGCAACTGGTTATGTATATGATAAAAGAGAAATGACAATTGATGATATCATTGATGTGGGTGTGAAATTTTCTTCAATGGTTATTGGATATAAGATATATCACTCCAACAGAGAAAATTCTATATCCGGTACAACCATTTATGTAGCCTATCAAATGGTAAAAGAGAATGCAGAGTATGATTTGTGCGAATTGCTTGGAGGTCAGTTGATGGAAAATCTTTTTAAGATAAAGAAAGAAAAGAAAAATTCTTTTAAATACGGTAATTTGTTGTTGTGTTTGCTCTTTTATTTCATGGATGAAGTTTCAGGTGTTGGGAAAGTGCATTGGCAAAGCAACAAGCCTGTTGCTATTCAGATTAGAGACATGCTATTCAGTCTTGGTGATATGCAAACCAAGAAAACTGCAATTTGGGGATACTTCAAGAACTTTCAGAATGTAATGCAAGAAAGGGAAAGAATTCCCACTTCTATTGTGGAGAAATATAAGGATACAATATGTTTTATGGTGGATATTGATCAGTGCTTAATGGAAGCGGCATAACCCATAACTATTTGGATTATGCCTATGGGATATGAAGTTGAGGAGAGTATCTTGGAGCCATATGCTCAACATCTATTGAGTAATCCTGTGGATTCGTTTGAAGAAAGGTTTGGAACATATGTAGAGAAAAGAATGCAAGTCCATGAGCAATTGAAGAAACCAATGATAGTCCGACGAGTGAGAAAAGAAGTGGAAGTCTTTGCAGAAAGCATGGGAATACCTACAGAAGCCCTAAGAGAAGCAAGAAGGAAAATAGATCAAGCTGAAAGTGAAAAAGGGAAAGAGCCTGCTAAATCTAAATCTGGTAGTCCAGTAGTATCCTTTACCCGTACTAGATCAACAAGGAGCTCTGCACCCCTATCTGGTCATGCAAAGAAGTCTACCCCTACAAAAACTCAAGTTAAGGCCTCCGGTAAAAGAAAGAAGGACAAGAGCACAAGAGTGTATGAAGTTGTTTCAGAAGATGAAGAAATAGAATCTGACAAAGAAGTCTGGGAAATAAAAGCTGCAACAACAGTCAAGCCCTCCGGTGATGAGGAGAAAGCTAAGAAGAAGATGAAGTTTGGTAAACTTGGTATGACAGTAGAGGAAGTTGAAATAGGTATAATTGAGGATGGAAATCTTAATCCTCTGTGTGAAGTTTATGGTTCTTCTGACACTGCTGGTAAAAGATTCCTTGAAGAAGCTACAATACAATACTTGAACAATTTTAATATGACACTCGTTGAGATAATGTCACAATTGCCTAAAGAATTGTATGGCATTTTGGGAATGAGAAGAGTTAATGCCAGATCTAAAGAAGAACAGTTGAGAGAACGAGTCCTTGCAAACCTAAGTCCGGTAATGTTTGTAGAGGAGATGAAAGCAATCCTAAAAGAAGCAAAAAGGGATTTCAAGAGCAAGTCAAGGATAAACAAGCTTATGTTGGGTAAAATTGAAGAAGTGGAAAAGGAAACTGAAAGTATTTTGAGGAAAGTTCTATTGAAGAACATAATTGAAGTTGTTTCAGAAGAGGAGCATGTAGAAGATACTTCATTTGGTCCGGTAAATGAAGAAGTTGCAGTTGAGGACACTTAGATTCCTCCTGAGGTGAATGATTCAGAAGAACCTATGGAGACTGAAGCCCCTAAAATTGTATCTGTTGAAGAGAAGGAGATACCAGTTGAAGAAGTTGAAGTAGCAAATGATAAGCAAAAGTCTATAGTTGAGGAAACATTGCTTGAGGAAGAGAAGGTTGAAGTTAAGGGGGTTGTAGTAGAAGCAAGAGACACTGCAGAGGTAGTGACAAATTTTTTGAAAGAGCAAAAGGAAGAATTTGATTTCGAGTTGGAAGACACCCCCATTCATTTGTCTACTCTATCCCCAATCCAAAAAATGAAGGTTGCATCATTTCCACAAGCTAAGGCTAGTGAAGAAATTCTGAAGTCTCACATTGAGGACAGTGAGTTATTGAATCTTGCATCGAATATTCTAGAGAAGATCATGCCTACACATGTTAAAGATCCATCTGGTTCCTCCTCCGATGAGCTAATGAAACTTATAAATTCGGTAAGTACTCATTTTGAGTCACTTGAGAAGTTAGCTCTAGTCAAAGTGCAGAAGGAGTTTGATGCTAGGAAGTTCAATAGGTTGAAAGGTTTGATAACTAATGATAAAACTTTGTTAGCCACTTATGTAAAAAATGTTCAAAGCGCCCTATCAGAAGGTGGAAAGATTCACAAATTGTGTTTGTATCTATCCAAACTTACTGAGGAAAATGAGAAGGCTAAGGATTATGAAAAGGAGTTAGCAGCTATTTCTGATGCTTTTGATTTGCTAACTGTTTCTATTGGTGAACAAGAAGGTCAAGTTATATCCTTACTTGACAAAATAAAGAATTTGAAGTGTGAGAATGACAAAGTTGTGGAAAGAGCTGGTGAACTTAGAGGACTAATTGGTCCAAAAATGGAGACCATGTTGAATGCTTTGAAAGAAGCACAAGATGCTATGGCGGTTAGTGAACTAGTGAGCCTTGAATCTGTAGAAGTGCAATCCTATTTAATGTGTGGTCAAATAACTATTTTGGAAAGCCTCAAGAAATGTTGGGATACAAGTCTGAACCTCTTAAAGACAAATTTTGTAGACATTTTCAAGTTTGTATAAGTTGTTTGAAGCAAAGCTTGTACATATGCATTTTGAAGTTTTTGTTTGTAGAAGTTTGGTATGCGGATTCCCCATCTTTGCCATTGATGTCAAAGGGGGAGAATAGATCAATGAAAAATGCATATTCATCTAAGGGGGAGTTGTAGTTTTGAGCTGTGGATAAAGATCTTTTAGAAGTTTTGGTTGGCAGTGTATTTTTGTTGGTATTGATTCGACACTTAGTCATTTTTCACTAAGTGTTGCCATCAATGCCAAAGGGAGAGATCATTGGCAAGAGACACTGCATATATTTTCAGGTGTTGTCATTGATGGCAACCCTTGTTAGCTAGCAGATCTGCACGTCATCATTTACTCATACCAGCATACGGATTGAAGATTAGCGGTTATCTGTTTGGGTAGAATAGAGCATCTGGTAGTTTTATGTTCTTCTATTCATATGCAGATTTTCTATTAATATTTTGTGTTGTGGATCTTAGGGAGTATTGTTTGATGCATAATATGTGTTATTCGTAAATCTTGGTGCCTTGTATCAATTTGGGTGGAAGTTAAAAGGTCTGGTAAACCAATTTTTTGTTTATTAGTGTATGAAGGTCGACTCAGTGAATACAATGTGTCGCAGATATTTGAGGAGTTATTGGTTAAGTATTTTTGTGTTCGTGCATTTTGTTTTGGGTCCCCACTATGTCGTGGCCGACTCTTGTGGATGCGCATTAATTATTATGAATGATTTGAGCCGATAGTTTGTGAATATTTCTTATTTTGTTGAAGCCGATTTGTAGTGATTGAATTCTTGGTAGCGGATATATATATTTGATTGATTATATAATTTTGGTGTGTGTTCGATGTGAGTTGATGTATGTTGCGAAATTTAAAAGGTCAATAGAGCGATTATGCAAAGTTTCACTTGTGCATTAAGGATTTTTGTGAAGCGAATTGAAGCAGAGAAGAACAAAGTGCAGAATCAGACAGGTCCTGAATTGATTATTGAGCCTAACTGAAACTGTAATCAGGCATTTGTAGATGCTACTCTATCAATTCAAATCCTTGGAAGTATTCCAAACTTTTGTAAGGCAGTGCCCCTGAATGCAAGTGCTTCTCATTTTGTAATCTTTTCTTTTGAGTATACTCAAAACTATATTATGGATTAACCTCCACCATGGTTGTTCCCCTAACAGGGTTTCCACATAAAAAAAATCTTTGTGTTATGGTGTTGTGGTTATTTGTCTTTTGTGCATGCATCTTTATTTTGATTGAATGTTATCAACACTTCAATGATTAGGTTAATAAAGCTAAAATTTGCACAACACTGATTCATCCCCCCTCTCAGTGTTGCTTGATTCCAACACATCAAGGTATGGCTTCTCATTATCGGTTCACTGACATGCACAACATATGAGACAAGCCTTCCTTTGAGCTTTCTTAAGCTACATTGTTGAGATTTGTCTAAGCTCTAGGGGTCGCTATACCCCATGTAACTCAACCGGGTTCCCATAGTCATCCAAACAACTCACCATCTTATCCTCACAATTTACAATAGCCTTGTGCTCAATCAACCAGTTGATTCCTAAGATTACATCATAGGATCCTAATGGTGCAACATAAAGGTTAACTTGGGTCATGAAGTTGGGAAGTTCCAACTCGCTGCAAAAGAGACATGAATCTACTGCCCGCTCTGCTCAATTCCCATACTGAACAGACCATTAATTCTTCATATAGCCAGGTCGAATGGGTAGCTTAGAAATCATTCTAGGGTCTATAAAACACTCAGTAGCTCCAATATCTATCAAAATAGAAACGGTTTGGCAATAGAGCTTACCCGTTAATTGTATCAGAGAAGCTTGGTATTCTGTTGTCCTGTTATCCACCGCTGCATGGATCTTGTGTTGCGGGGTCTGCTGTCAGTTTCCTTCCTTCTATGACCTCAGCTTCTGAGGCCAGTAAGATGCATAATGATCTCCCCCACAAGTGTAACATTTGTCACACGATCCTTTTCAAATTCCAAACTTATCTTCTTTTGAGTGCCCCTGGGTGCTATTGTAGACATCATTGCCCTTGTTAGCCCTTTTATTCCTTCTGCCTTGGTTGCCTTCTTCCTTTTCCAGAGGGTTGCCTTCCCTTTTCAAGCTTCTAATATGATGGGACTTATTTCCTTTTTGTCTGTCACCCTTCTAAAATCTTTTATTTTTGAACCGAGGCTTGGAGTCTAATCCTTTGCAAAGATTGGACAACTGTTGCAACTTTTGTTCTTGCTTAATAGCCTTATCAAAAGCTTCTGCCATAGTATGAGGATTGTAAAGATCCACTTCAGCTCCATTGTGGGGTCTCAATCCTAAACTTCTGAATCTGAAAATGCTCATTGGATTGATATTGCAGCACATAAGCAAGTTGGTAAACTTCTCCTAGTATTGCACTATTGTCAGGCCTCCCTCGGTTAGATTTTGAAATTCACTCATTTTCTTGTCGAAGAAAAGTTGTGGTAGCCACCTCTTTTTAAAAGATTCGAGGAAAAACTCCCAAGTAATCCCCCTTCGACCTTCTCGTTGTCCCACCAAGTAGCTGCCTCTCTAGACAATTGATATGCTACCCAAGCAGCCTTGGTTTGATCTGACAGGTTGTAAAGCCCGAAATATTTTTCCATCTCTATGATCGAGGCCTCAGCCCCATCTCCGATGGGCTTGCCATCGAACTTTAGTGGTGCTACCTTGTTAAGATCTTCTCCCAGTTCTTCCTCAGTCTAACCTCGATTGTGATTCCCTTCTCCTTGGTCGGGTACCTCATTCCAGAGATTCTGATCTTCCCGCACCATGCAGACCTCTTGTTCCAAATGGTCCATTCAAGATTCTTGTCGATTCAAGAGTTCCAGGATTTGGTCTAGCCTCTTGCTTGGCCCATTGTCCTGTCTGCTACCGCCCACATCTTGTCTAGTGGTCACCATGGTGACTCACACTCAACCTGTGTCACAGTTGCATTTATCATTCAAGAACAAGGTTTTATGTTTATGCTATTGCATTTATGAAATACAAAGCACACAACATGCAAGCCTTAAAAAAAAGAAAATATACACATTCATCTCAACAAGGAAAGCCTTCAAGCTCCATGCCTTTAATCAACAAAAGTCTTTCTTTATTTATATTAAGTTTGGATTTAGATTGATCCTTATTTACAAAATTTTCTTTCTACTCTAAGTAGTTCCCTCATTATGGGAAAGAGGACATTCCTCAGGATCCTCATCTAAATCTACATCTTCCTTCTTGGGTGAGGCAGGACATGCACACAGCCACTCCTCCTTAGTCACCACTGGCACATTAGGTCCACATCCTGCTAGTCAATCTCTAAATGTAGAGGGTTTCTTGGTCTTAGGAGTTTGCTTGGTCTCCTCTATCTTTTAACTATCTCCAACTTGAGACGTGTGAGGGCATGTGAAAGAGTTTTACCATTAGGAATCTCAAGTTGGTCTTCGGTTTTAGGATTCTCCTCAATAACAATTTGCATTTCCGTAGCCCTATTGGTTTTTCCCTTCTTTCTTCCCGACTTGGACCTTCCCATTTTCTTGCAACCAATTCAAATTTGGTTATTCTCTAGGTATCTCAAATCTAGTTAAGGGTCTACTAGTCCCTAGTTCAACCATCGTGGGCTCATAGGCCTAGAGTTGAACCTTGAGCTCTGATACCAAATGTAACATGCTCAACTAGATTTCTACCATTAAATCAAAAATTGACATTATGAATATTAATATTTATGACACAAATTCCATAGCTAATTCCATTTAGCACTTTAATGTTCATAAATCGCCAATTTATTTGAAATAAAAGAATATTCATTCCAAATGTCAATAGTTACATACAAGTTCGACTTGGCATTCAACGCCTCAAAGTCAATTCTCAATTACATAGTTTTCTTTCTATTACATCCATTTATTCTTTTCATCAATGATACATTTACATAATAGAATTTTGATATGATTCTTTATGACAACTCCCCTCCATTGGTGGATGAGAACATGATTGAGGTGCTTTTCCACCCAACCATGAAGCATTGCTTCATTGGAATTCTTCAATTAGTAAAAGAATACTCGATCCTGCACAAAACAATTAGCAAGAGATATAGTTTGAAAGGTGGAATTTGTGTGTGCCTAACTTCATGCATTTCTATCTACTTGTTAGAATATGCGAGTTCCATGTTAGGTAAACAAAATACCTTAGAGAGAGGATAAAAATAACAATTTGTTCCATATATACATATATAAAAATGACTACAAAGCTTGGCCAAGCTCATGCTCCATAAAATGCAACTCTAGTTAGATTTGGAAAAGCAAATCTACACTCTCTAGCACCCATTCCCAGAAGGAAAGCTTATCATATCAAAGAGGTATCCCTCCCTTTTAGACCATCTATTAGCAACATATTCTAGTGTGCTACAATCTACCATTGAATTCATGTTTCATTCCATTTCATCAATTGACCACAAATAAGTCATTTTAATCATGTACACACATTGATTCATTCATCATATTCAATCATTTACATGTTGCAAATCCAAACTATTCTCTCTCTACAGTTCCTTTCTTGCAATCAAATTTTAATAATCTCACTCAAAGATTAATCAAGATGAATCAAAAGGTATACCACATGTATGTGCACGTGCATAAATGAAGCATTTATGTACATGCACATATATGCCTAAGTGAACATAGTTGGAAAATGCGTTTACATTCTCATAGGAAAAAAAATAAAAATAAATCATCCTTACATATAGGAAATCCATATTTAGAAAAGTTAAATCATTAACTTGTTCAAAAGTTCCATATGGTAATTCAATGGCATTTAACCACAGACATTTAGCCAACACAGTTGACTTATAATATTCCTACTAATCAATACCAGAGAAATATTAGTTCATTCTGAAAAGAAGAATACGTTCAATCAATTTTCAATTCTATTTCTAGGTTGTCTGTTTCAGGTTAATCATGCAAATCTGTCATTCGATTTAATATTTCCATTGTAACAGTTCTTAAAAGAACATCAGTAATCAACTTAACATAATGGTTATGTTCTATTGACAAGTTTCCACTTCAAAGAAAAAGCGGTTGTTAGGCATGTTATCATGAAAACGATAACATGTCATTGATTTCACTACAAGTCTTCAATACATTCAATAGCATTTAATCCTCGATGGTGTCTTCGATAGTATGGAAACACCCAACACATTTTTTATGTAAATTTAACAAAGAGGATCATTCTTCGACCCTCTAAATAGCACTAGAGTAAATCGACAGTGATAACACAAGAAAGTATGCATATATATATATATATACGCATACTTTAATATATATATACACACACACATGCATTATCGTTTGCATGATAAGCCAAAGGGATTCTATATTTTGTGGCCATAAGAGGGTGAATACTGTTTTACAAAATTTTATTAACATTTAAACATACACGAATGGTAGCTCGTTCATATAAGAAATTTCATCAAACGATAGCATCGTTCAACCAGGGTTTCCATAGACAACACTTCGTTCTTCATAGTTTATCCTTCACAAAGCACAATGAATGCTTACAACAAATGATTGTAATAGCCTTAGCTCGGCTATGTGTAGTCATTGCCATGGTTTACCACCGAAATGGTGGGGCGACATAAGCAAACGATGCATGTCGTTCTCCATTGGCAACCATTAGTGATATGAATCACTCGGCCATAAGAACAAGGCACCCACAGGGTAGTGTTAACAAAATACAAGCCGATCACCAAACGGTGTCGTGTAAGAAAATACATTACTTCACAAAGGTTATAAAAGACATTACACTAACACAAGTCGGCCAAATGGCCTTGCCCCTCTGAAAGATGAGCATATAGGTATAACCCGTCAAAAGGGTCTAGCCGATACCCACACAGGCAAGACATCATAACTTAAGCTTGTTGTGAAGGCTTCGGCCCCAGCTAAGCTATCATGGTTTGATACAACCAACAAAGGTAAATATAAGAAAAACTAGCTCGCACAAATGCATAACATAGATGCAAAATAAAGAAAAGTTCATTCGATATCAAGCAACATCAATAAGGGTTTTCACATTACCTCGTTTCTCTACGAAATTGGTAATGAAATTTGGCAACAATGTTCAATTCCTCTGCTTTTTCCTTCTCGGTCGATCCTCGATTTTTCTTGTTTTTTCTCTCCTTTTGATCGCTGCTTAATTTCCCCCTTTTGTTCAAATCTCTTCTTGCTAATTTTAGGAGATAGTGGTCTTGAATTTCTGTCTCAATAACCTTACCTGGCTGCCCACTCCTCTTTCTGAAGGTTGATTGAAGCTTTTTGACATGGAAGGGGTCGGCCCCTATCCCATTAATGATGGGAGTTATAGATTTTATTCCACAATTCCATTATTTTCCATGAAAAGTAAAAAATTAAACTCGAGGAAAAACATTCATATATATATATATATACTATTCACCTTCATAAGACAATATACTTATGCACATATATTCAAAAGGTATAATTTTTTTCAACTTACATATTTAACTTATCCATTTCTTTTCCTTATTTGAAATACAATTCAAATTCGTCTAAAAGAACAAACAATGAAATCATTTTTTTTTCATACGACAATTGTATTTGATAAAAATGAGTCTCTTTTCCAATTTTATTGAATATCAATTTCGATTAGACAAGGTAAGGCAAGAATGTACTGATTTGTTCTTTTTATTAATCAAAATTCTCACATCGAATATAAATGAAATTCATCATTTTTTCAAACATATGTAGATGTCATGATCTACTATGGTGTGTAAGATTCTAGATTCCATTCTTGCTTACCATGGTCATCCGACTAAGCATGCCTACCTCAATCAAGTTCTCATCCTTCAACCTATTTCTTGCACACACATCCTTACACTTGTCCACTTATCAGTAACCTTTAACTGATAATCTCATGAAATAATTTCTTTAATCACAAAATTGCATAATATTCATTTTCAATTTCGTCATAGTATTTTATCAAATCCATAAATAAAAATGATAAATTTTATTTTCCAAATATTTCAATTTTCTCAATATTTAAAATGCAAGCATTGAAATCGAGATATGACAAAAGTCCATCAAATGGATGTCAAGAGTGCATTCCTCAATGGTGATTTATAGGAAGAAGTCTATATGACGCAACCTCCTAGTTTTGAGGTTGTTGGTAAGGAACACCAGGTATGCAGACTAGTGAAAGCACTCTATGGCCTTAAACAGGCTCCACATGCATGGTACATGAAAATGGATAAGTACCTCATTGATCATGGTTTTTAGAGGAGTCCTAATTTTAATTTGTATATCAAATAGTCTGGTGATGATATTCTTTTCCTTGTTGTCTATGTTGATAACCTGATCATTACTAGTAGCTTAGAACATTTGATTGAGGAGATCAAACATAATCTCAATCAATCATTTGACATGACAGATTTGGGACTACAACATTATTGTCTAGGTGTTGAGGTTTGGTTGACAGATGGTAGCATCTTTATCTCTCAGTCCAAGTATGCCCGAAGTCTGCTTGATAAGTTTAGGATGAATGCTTGCAAGCCTGCATCTACACCTATGGAGAAAGGGCTAAATCTATCAGCCAAATCAGATTCACCTGTGCAAAATGAATCAAAATTCAAGCAACTACTAGGAAGTCTCATTTATCTCATTGCTACAAGACCCGATCTCATTTTTTCTATGAGCTACATCTCTCGCTTCATAACAACTCCTAAAGCTAAACATTGGGTTGCAGTGAAGCGTGTGCTAAGATATGTGAAAGGCACTTCTGACTTTAGCATTCTGTATGGCAGGTGCAAAGATCCTAAGTTGATTGGCTTTACAGACTAAGATTGGGTAGGTTTTGTTGATGATAGGAAGTCTACCTCTGGGTATGTTTTTAGTTTGGGTACAAGTGTCATTACATGGACCAACAAGAAGCAACAAGTAGTGGCTCTTTCCTCGACTGAAGCTAAATATCAAGGAACTATTAAAGCAACTTGTGAGGTATTTTGGCTTCCAAGGATGCTTTCTGACATCCAAATGTGTCAAGCAGGGCCTTCCTCCTTGTACTATGACAACCGAGGGGTGTTGAAACTTGCCAAAAATCTAGTCTTCCATGAAAGGACCAAGCATGTTGAACTTCATTGTCATTTAATCCTCCAGCTTGTCGAAGATGGATCAATTATGTTGCAGTATGTTCCAACTGAGGATCAAACTACAAATATTCTCACCGAGTCTCTGAGCCTGGATAAGTTTGTCAAATTTAGGGGGCACCTTAGTGTAGTTGATATATTGACCATTAAGAGAGGGTATTAAATTAATATTTAGATATTTTATATTAATAGTCAATATTGTAACATATTAGATTAGATTGTTTCTATTCTTTTGTTTGCTTCAGTTTATTTTAGAAACATCTATATTCTTTATTTTAGAAACTTTGTATTGTAAAATCTCTATAAAGAGCCTTTGTCTCTTTTATTTTAATATATCAAGAATTTACCAAAACACCTATCATCACACAAGTTTTAGCAAACCTAAGAAAGCATAAAGTTAATCATTACAATCATTATTTCATGTTCCAACCCTAAACTAAAAGTCAACTAATTTGGTAAACCCATTCAACAAATAAAACAATAAAAATGAACCTACTAAATAGAATAATTATAATGATTGACCCATTACACTAATTCCCTACTTTTCTTTATAGTTTACATTATAAATTCACCTTTCCATATAGCATTAAACATATTTATGTAACTTGATAAATTTAGACAATTACAATTTCTCATTTATTAACAACAAATTAATCTCAATTATATGAATGTTAACCACCTGATATTTATTATTGTGATAATTATTTGCCAAAATAACTACCAACCCAAGGTTGATTACTAAGATAATAACTAAGGTTCAAATGATAAGATGTTTACTATAAAAAAAAATACTAAACTGACTTACCTCTATCCAAATTAAATCAATTACCCATAATGTTTATTTTCTTTCTATTCTTTTTACTCAGCATTAACTATCAAGTAAATAATTAGATAATAACATTAAATTTATACAGTCAAATAAATTTCCTCAAATCTTACATTAGTTTCCGTTCTAATTAATAGAAAATAGATTTTAGATAGCTTACCAACTATTCCTTAGTCAAGGTTAAAACAGGTCTCAATATACATTATAAACATAATAATATACATTATAAACATAATAGACAAGATTGCATGTTCATCCCACATTAACTGTATTTTATTACTATTCCATATTAGATTAATTACTTTTTTATTAATATGATAAAATAATATATTTGAATATATATTTTCTTTGGATGGTTTCAAATAATGCATCCTATCGTTATCAAGTTGCAACTGGAGTGGATGGGAGCAATCTACGTGTTTTAAATCACCTTATCTTATCTCTTTGACAAGTGTATCCATAGATAGTCAATTCGAACTTAAAAAGTCAATATATAGGAGAGGACCCAATAGTTGTGCACCCTAACTTTGCGCTTCTCAAAATCCTACTTGGAAATTTCAAATCACTCCAATTTTTTTACAGCAGCTTACTTGGCAAGCCCCCTGCTTATAACTTTCGTTTCAGGGCCACATCATCAAATATGATGCCACATCAGCATACTTTTTGTCAAGGTGTCCAAAAAGGCCCAAAACAACCTTGTTATCAATACTTGTGCATTCACATCATGGGTAGTTGAGCGCTGATGTGGCATCCCATGATTGGTTGCTTTTTAGATCAAAATACATTTTAAGAAGTTAAGGTGAAGTCATGTCACAACTATTGGGGTACTTATAAACATCACTATGCAACTAGTAGACATTATATAAACAACTACTATCTCAACTAAATGAAACATGCTCAACTATTGGATCCTCTCTAATTAAGATCTCCATTTAGCATTCTAATATCTTATCAAAATCACTTTAGCTGAACTATCACAATCATGTTAAAGGAAATCAGCATGAAGACTAGAAGAAAATAGAAGTGACATTGGCATATTAGAGCAGGGTGTTGTTGCTTCTGCTTCTGCTCGAGTCAACAGAAGGGAAAAAATGTGGGAAGGCACAAAAGAGCAACCATAATCGCCAAAGGCTTTGGTAGACATGTAAGCAAAATGTGGAAACATAAAAAAAAACATGTGAACTGTTTGACAAAAAGCCTCAAAGAAATGTGGTCTCATGGAATGCAAGATTGCAGGATCAACACAAAATGGATTTGTTTAAAGGCTTGAGAAATTTCCAAACAAATGCAATCGGCAGGTGCAAGCCAAATTCTGCACCCTTTCTAGTATCCTCCCCGCGCATTCCACAATGGAAGTTTGGGAGCAGGGTACTGCATATCCATCGAAGCATAAGGGATGGAAATTTTTATCGGGGAGGTTGTGGTTGCAACTGCCCTAGTAGACATGTGTATGCAACCGTGGAAGCTAATGCATCAGGTGCGCGAGAATCGCTTGACAAAAAATAAGTTTATGAATGCAAATGTGGTACATAGGCAAGACACATGAATTGTTCGACATAATGCCTCAAAGAAATGTGGGATAATGCATACAAGGCTCGAACTGCTTGATAGAATGCCTTTAAGAAATGTATCAAAAATAAAAAATTAATAATCATAAAACAAGGGGCCTCCCAAACAAAAGCACACCAGAGAGAAGGATTATGGTCCATCTTTAATCGTCAGCATTCCTTTTTGCACTCCTAAAGTCTATTGTATCTTGTGATTTTGAGTTCTTTAGTAATTCGTAGGCATTAATAAAACTTCTCTATTTCTTTCTTTCTTTGTGAATTCATGCATAAGAGTGGACATTTTGGTCTATTTCCTTCTAGTTTTAATATGTGTGTCCATGC
>VDFB02000010.1:23345963-23401653 GCA_007258455.2 Sequoia sempervirens | reverse complement strand
AACAATAATAGGATCATGCAAGATTATAATATGAATGAGATAAATCATGATCTAGGTTGATCGATTTATAGTTTAGGGTGATAGGATGGCTTAAGGGGATCTATGTCTAGTAAGTTCCCAAGACAAAATGACATGGCTCAATTGAATAAAATTTGGTGAAGTTGGCTCGTAACTTAATGAAATTTGGTTGCCTTGGGCATCTTCACCAAATTTTATTCACTTAAAATCCATGTCATTTTGTACTAGGACCTTACTACATAGATCCCCTTAAGCCATCCTATTACCCTAAAACCTAAATCCTAAACTCTAAACCGTAAACCCTATAGCATTCATAAATTGTCCTATATTAATAGTTAATTGTATTTTCATTCAAGTAACATGCCTTAGACATAAATGAGGCTTACATATTTTATCATTTGTATTCAATTAGGCCATTTATATTGAATGGTTTAAAGGTATTTCCTAAACATATATCTTACATTTTGAAATTACAAATCTAATGTAGGTGAACACTCATATCTTAAAGATCACATGGATCGATTCAATAATATTTGCAATCCACCTCCACGCCATCCATCTCCACCACCTTCACCTCCACCTCCACCCACTCCACCTCATAATCCCCCACCTCCACCACCTGAAATTGATAGTGTCGTTTGAAAGCACGAATCAATGCCAATGTTAGAACCATCCAAGATCAAATCAATATTATTCAAAATGAAGAATGTGTCGTACCACCTATGAGGATGTTTGCATCTAGGATGCAAACCCTTGTTGATGTTGTCAGGGCTATGGATGGGATCTTAGATGAGCATCGACAATGGCTAGAGGAGAGGAGAACTTCTTATTCTGAAAAGGAAAACACAAAGAAATGAAGAGATGTAGTAGAGAGCCACAATAGTTTCTAAATTAAGACAATGATCTTAAATAGTTATGAATTTATAAATTTGGTGAACGATGGATATTTTGTGTGATGAATTTATAAATTTGGTTGGATGGATATTTTTAGTGATGTGAATTTATGATTTTGGTTCTAGATGGATATTTTTAGTGATTTGAATTTATGATTTTGGTTCTAGATGGATATTTTTAGTGACATGAATTTATGAATTTGGTGGAATTTATGAACTTATAATGCTGAATTTATAATAGTATATATTTTATGACTATCTACTAGATAATGATTTCTCCTGTTGGAAAATTGTTATATATATATATGTTAGACATAAAATGAGCTTTTTGTGAATGTTTCAAGTTTATTGTTTAGTATGTACACATGTATTAAAATTGCATATAGTTCTTAAATTTTGAAATTTGTATGTATGTACATAGTTTAGTTTAATGATGTATGCATGCAAATTATGCATCATATTTTAATTTTAAATGTATGTACATGTTAAATTTTGAATTTTGTATGTACATGCTCAAGTTCAATCAATGTATATGTGTGTTTCAATTATATATGATCTTAATATATGTATGCACATCCTATTTAAACAAATTTGCATGTGTGTTTCAAATTTAACTATTTCTTGTAATTTTTTAAGTTTGTATGTTAATTTTGTACAATAAATAATGCAGGTGCACATTTATATCTCATATCATGGATGATTTTAACATTGATGATATCATCAATCCACCACCTCAACCACAACCACATCCATGTCCCCCTCCACCTCCACCTCCCCCTCCACCTAATATGCCACCTCCAACACCTATCCCATCTGATGAGGCTCGCTTGCGAGCACGCATAAACGATCAGGTTCCATCCATACAAAATCAAATCAATGCTATGTAGAGTTAAGAATTGATTCCACCACATGTGAGACTTTTTGCATCTACGATGCAAAACGTTGTGGATGCCATCAGGACCATTGATTCTGATCTAGATAGGCATCGACGAGACATAGAAAAAATGAGACAATTTTATGCTGACGGTCTCTCTTACAAACAAATTTTAGACCTTAAAATAACAGAAACCCACCTAGCCCCCTACTTTCTCGACCCCGTTACTCGGCAGCCCATTCCTCACAACAAATCTAGAATATCCATGAGGTGGTGCATACATCCACAGATGAGTGCACATTTTTGGGATCGATGGTATATGGTTTTTAATAGTCCCCCACATGCTAATTGGGAGTGCCCATTGTATTTTTTGAGAAAATTGTATGTAGAGTTTGTTATGGGGCAAAAGTCCAATTATTTTGATTTTAAATCATTTCAGGGTGTTGCTGGTGGCATGCCACAATAGAGGTTAGGGGCAAGGGTTGATCCCCAATGCCCTGTGCATGCACAACCCCTTGTTGTTGCTCCTGGTCCTCCCATTCCCACACCTGTGCATCATCGAGCTCTGGTCTCGACATTAGGTTCCCTTAGTACACTCGCAGGAGACCTTGATCAACATGCTTCTGTGATAGCGGGTGGGGAGCATAGAGACGATGATGATGGAGGAGTTTTTTATGGAGCTGGTCCGAGTACCACTCCAGGAGTGTCGAGGCTCGTCCCCCATATATGTACTAGTTGTCATCAAGTATGCTATGGACCTGATCAAGCCACACCTAGTTCAGGTAGATGTGGAGATTCTGGTGGTTCATCTGGTCACATCAATTCATTTGTAGAGTTTCTTACAACAGACCATCACGCTAAGGACACTGCGACACAGGTATAAATATGTATCTACACGTTCATTTTATAAGAATTTTTATGAATGTATATATCAAATAAAAGTTTGCAATACATTTTAACAATCAAATTGTTTGGTGTACAGATGACACTAACGATGGGGCAATCATCCGTTCCACGAGTACATACATCGACACCGGTCCTACTCAACAACCCTTATGGGGTATTTTGATTTCAATTTTAAAAATTATATATGAAATGATTTTTAACTTGAGTTTTAAATTTATAATTGAATCACATATATGTTTGAAATATTTATGTTGGTTTAGGCGAGTCAATCAGCTTCCATGTCGTTTCCACCCGAGGGATTGTCGAGCATTCTTCCACTATCGGGCGTCATAGATCAGGGGCAGGTACATTTATATTTTAAATTGTTTAAAGTTTACATTAGTATAGTTACAATTATGAATTTTGAATTCACTATATATGAAATACATGCATGTACACTTGTAAATATTATAAGCGTTAAATGTCTATGTATGTATGTCTAGGTTAATACCACAATGAGAATGAGCATTGAGCAAACATTAGATTTTGTGACTACTCGTGAGGCCTCTGATTTTCAAGTTGTTTAAAAAAAATTCTACAAAAATTGTGCAAACTTGAATATATATATATATATAAACCTAATTCAAGTATACATGCTTTAATTTTGATCTTGGAGGACTTTATTAGTGCGACTTTTAGCCCTAACCCAGACATAGTTACACCTCCAGGAGGACATGCAGAGCAGGCTCCAAATCAAATGGTAATTTAAATTTTTTATTATATTTAAAGTCAATTATAAATTATATATTCTAAATATAACTTTAATTTTAAATTTTAAATTGAATATATATATAATATGAGCTAATACATGTTTTAAATTCTTTTTCTTTTATAGCATGAGACACATCTTGTAGTTGAGCATGTACAGACAGGTCCTAGAGAAGAGGGTGCACAACCTCAGAATACGGTACAATTAAAATATGATAAATTATAAATTAAATTGAATTAAATCATTTTTAATTGTAGACTTGTACATCTAATTTCAACTTTCTTTGTCTTGTTTATGTAGATTGATTCAGAGAATTTAGAGGTTGCTTCAGGTGCACCAAAGCATCCAGACCTAGATAGGATGGTAATTTAATTTTATGATGAATTATAAATTAAATTATCATTAAATCATTTTTCATTGTCTTAGATCTGATTTCATCTTTCTCTTGTATAAAGTGTTTCAGTTCATCCACATAGTCCGCATGGCGTGAAGAGGTCTCTTGATTATAGAGACAATACAAGACCTAGAAACATGATTTTATGGGTTATATTTGTTGATTCCATGGACTATATTTCCGGTTTCTCATGTACTCTATTGGACTTTATATTTCATGGCTCAAGTACTTAGTTGGACTTTAGTTCATGGGTTGTACTTTGATGGACTTTATTTCATGCACTTAATATATTGGTTTCATGCACTTAATATGTTACATAAATTATGGACTTTATTATTGTTTCAAATTTTAATTTACACATGTACATTTATGCATTTTATATTCATAGTCAAGACATTAATGTGAAATTAAATATAAATATGAAATTAAAGTTGAAATTAATAGGACATTTTAATATTTATACTTTACAAATTTAGTGATCTCATACATGATATACATGATATGTACATTCAATAATTAGTGATAATTAGTCAATGAACTTATTCAATTCACGCCAATCAATAATTAGTCAATAAATCATAATTTACAAACAAAAGCAATCTGTTTATATATCAAAAAGGATAAAATTTTAAGAAATAAACAATACCATAGAAGATTAGAGAATAAAAGCATTAATAGATTCTATAAATAATAGCATCCAACACTAATTTATAAGCTGTCAAAACAAATAATGACATCCAATACTAATTTATAAGCAAAACAAATAATGGCATCCAATACTAATTTATAAGCTATCAAAACAAATAATGGCATCGAATAGTAATCTATAAGTTGTCAAAACAAATAATAGCATCCAACACTAATTATAGGTTGTCTTAAGGGAATGTCTTAAGGGGATCAAAGAAGAGTATAATTGAGTATAAATATTAAGTGATATTAACAAGTATTATAAGTTTTAGGGTGAGTCATCATAACACATCTTAAGGGGATGTCTTAAGGGGTCATAATACATCTTAAGGGGATGTCTTAAGGGGTCATAATACAATATCTTAAGGGGGGTGTCTCAAGGGATTATAATACGACATCTTAAGGGGATGTCTTAAGGGGTCATAATACGTCTTAAGGGGATGTCTCAAGGGGTCATAATACAACGTCTTAAGGGGATGTCTTAAGGGGTCATAATACAACGTCTTAAGGGGATGTATTAAGGGGTCATAATATAACGTCTTAAGGTCATAATACAACGTCTTAAGGGGATGTCTTAAGGGGTCATAATACAACGTCTTAAGGGGATGTCTTAAGGGGTCTTAAGTTAAGGGGTCTTAAGGGGATGTCTTAAGGGGTCATAATAGAATTTCTTAAGGAGATGTCTTAAGGGGTCATAATACAACATCTTAAGGATATAATTGATTTAACATTAATGTATGCATGATATTTAATGATTACACAATCAAATATAAAGTTTCAAAGAGGAAAACATGCACATTTAAGAAACAAAATATATAGAATATCGATTTTGATACATAGAAGTACATAGAGTATGTTTAATTTTGTAAGTATGTATGTACATATATGTCATCTCAAAACAATGTTTACAAAATTTGGATATGCCATCTCAAGAACATCTCAAACTCGTGCCCAGAATGTAGTAGGTCTTCACACCACCTGATATCAAAAAGGTACAAGCAATATCAATGAAATCATCAAAACATACATATTTTAATTTATATAAAACTATCTATATGTACACAACTCAAGTACCTGCATTTAAAAGTATTCCATGTTAAGATTATGTGAACAGATTAAATGCACAGAAAATAATTCAAAAATCAGACAAAATAACACAGCAGATACCCTGGGAAAACCCTCCACTTGAGGGAGAAAAACCCAGCAACAAAGTTCTCTCTTATATTTATAACATTAGTGACAACAATTCACTTTACAATGAGGTCTAACACAAGACCAATATGCAGCACTAGGCTATATATAAGAACAGATAACAACCTGCCAATTCGCACCTGACAAATACTGAATACAGATTTACAGAGATCACACCTAGCAGTATTCGCAGTATGTAATGATTCTCCACTTGCTATGAATGAATCCGCACTAGTATGATACTTGCACTGTATGAACTATTTGCACTGCATATGTTTGCACTGAATGTAGTTCGCACTGTACTGTAACTTCGCCCTTGATGCGCACTTGACAGAATTCGCTCTTAACAGAGCTAAGATATTCGCACTTTCTTGATGTTTGTCCTGGCAGTATGTTTGCACTTGATCAAATTGAACTTATGTGAATAACTGAACTGAACCGAGTCGAATTACAATGGACGAATCAATGTCAATATATACTAATGAATGGGAGAGACACATCCCTCATGTCGGCCTCTTAAGAAATCACGTATCTTCTTAAATGAAAGTCGGCCTTAACATATGTCGGCCTGAATGAATATTCACACCTCTTCACAAGAGGTCGGCCACCTTTAAGAAATCGTATCCCAAGGAGAATGAAGTCGGCTCCAAATAATAAACACATATTAAATGTCTTCTAATAACAAATCAAGATGAATTCGTATCTTCTCATGTCGGCCATACAATGCAATGAAGATAATGAATATAAATTAAATAGCCAACGGCTATCATTTAATTTATGTTCTCTCAATAAGGCTGAGCTGGAAGGAACGACTGAAGCTGCTATATCATTAACACTCCCTCTCAGCTAGGGAGAGAACTTCCAGCTGCACAATATGAGTCATCTCAATAAGAGATCCATCAGCCATCATTGCCTGCAATCAAATATAAAGAGAAGGATATCACCTCAACGTGATGACGAACATCATGGCTACATCCATGTGTGAAATAACATGTCACCTCATTGTGATATTGACCACCATGGCTACACCCATGTATGGAAAGGAGCTTATCACCTCATCGTGAAAGCATATCACCTCAATGTGATATCAACCATCATGGCTACACCCATGTATGGTATGTACAAGTGTTCATCACTTGCATGATGTTGTCACCTCAACGTGACTTTCACCATGGCTCTCCCAGAGGGTGAAACACAAGTACACAAGAAATCATCACGAATTCTCTCACGTGATGTTGTCATGGAGTCACACACATGACATCCACCATGACTCTCTCAGAGGGTGGAAACAAGGGCTTACACCTCAAATTCTTCCGTCTCAGAAGAAGATGCATTAACAAGGGATTTCACCTCGAACTTCTCTCACAGAGAAGAACTCATTAAACAGGGTCACTGATGCTGAGACTCTTTCTCAGTTAAGGTTGGATTCTCCATCATACCAAGCTTATCTCGAAAGTACACAGCTTTATCCTGGTGAGAGGCTTGGTGAGAATATCTGCCATCTGCTCATCAGTGTTGATGTACCTCAACTGTACAGCCTTCCGCAGTACCATATCTCTGATATAGTGGTACTTGATCTCAACATGCTTGGAGCTGTCATGAAACACAGGATTGATAGAAGGCTTCACACAACTCACAATGAATAATAGTAGACTCCATTGATTGTCCAAACAATCCTGCCAGGAGCTTACGAAGCCACACTGCTTCCCGAGTTGCCATACAAGCTGCTATGTACTTGACCTCTGTTGTACTCAATGCTACAGATGACTGCTTCCTGCTGCACCAGGATATCATAGCAGATCCCAACTTGAAGAATATCTCAATCCATATCCAACTATGCCACGCAAGTATCTCGGGATATGCTTTGCTGCAATAAGATTACCATCTTCTTTAGGCTCAGCGGGCTCCCTCTAAATCTTCAGGCACTTGCATCAACCTTCTAACCTCTTCGTCCAAGATTGCTTGCAACACTTTGACTTAGATAAATGTTTTCCAGTGCACACCTTTGGTACTGAAGAGAGTTCAGATAGTCCTCCTCGACCTCATCTCAGATCTCATTATTCTGAATAGGTTTGCGGAGCTACCAATGACAAATCCAGATGACAGTCTTGAGCAATTCTGATCTCATCAGCTGAAAGGATCTTCTGAGGATTTAGCACCTAGCTTTGCAATACAGTAATCTTCACTTCTTCTCAGTGAGTTACAAAACTCCCTCTTGACCCCTGCTTTAGAACTTGCAAAGAAGACTTCTGGAAGTGAACTCCCTCTAGCCACCAACTCAGTCCCATGGCTGCAAGTTGTGACTTCATGCTTGATCATTTCTTTGGTTGGCATAACTTTCTCATAAGATGCCTCAATTTTTATTTTTTTTTATTTTTTTTCATCACTGAGCAATCTCTCATCACTTTCCTGCTTCTAGCTGTTCACAAAGCATTTAGAGAGAGATTACTAACAGTTTATGACTATCCAAAGAAATATCAAGACTAGAATCATGCAAGGTTTACTATCTCAGGTTATAGCATGAACACATAAGATTTTATGCACAATGTTAGAACATGAATAAATAAATCAACCTGAAAGAGAAATATATCAAAAGATCAAACTAAAGGGATAAAGAAACTTATCTTTGTATAATTTTGATATAACTCTTTCTTTCATCTTTTACTCCTCTCGAGAGTGCCAAACTCAGCACAACAAGAAAATAATCTGCACAACTACAGATTTCTTGAATGCATTAAGCGGTTAGCATGTAGAACCAACTCTCTCCAAGAGTTCAAGGTTCTATCACAATGCATGCATTGGAGAATGATATCGATGTGATCAACCTATCACAACGAAAATGCAAATCTCTTCTCCCATTTTTTTTATTTCATCTCAAAGTCATACTTCAAGGATCTACATGATTAGTATGAATCAACTTACAATAGATAATTTGAACTCTTCAAAGGATCTTTATCCTAGAGATCACAATTCAAGAGAAATAACTATCTCTTTATACTAATCACACAAGATCCAAAAAATAAAAGATATAACTTAACAAACAAAGAATACTTATCTATTCTGCAAGATACGTTGATTTTAAGCACAGATCAACACACAACTTTTATGGCTTGAACACAGGCCCATGACTTAGAATAGAAATTCCCTATAGTCCTTCTGAGGAGAGGACTTATTCATATCCGCAAATGAAGCATGCTGATTAGGCCTAGTTGGGCAATCCTTGGCGAAGTGCCCAAACTCATCACACCTAAAACATTGAATCTTGGACATATCCCTCTTCTTCTTGGATGGAGGTGCATTATCATTTCCCTTGTCCCGATTCCTCTTGAAGAATCATTTCCTTCCATCTTTTCCTTTCTTCTTTGAAGCATGAGAGGTGAGAACATGAATGTCTTCATTCTTTGAACTTTGACCAATGCCTCTTGCCACCAACCTTGATTCTTCTTGAATGCAATTAGATCTTAGGCAATCAAACTTAGGCAGTTTCGATCTTGCACTGATTCCTTGAATGAAGGATTCCCAAGACAAAGGCAACCCATTGAGGGCGAGCATGGTTAAATCCTTATCATCAACTATATTCCCAATTGTTGAGAGCTGGTCTCTCAAATTTGAAATCCTCATGAAGTATGCAGTAACAGACTCTCCCTTTGACGTCTTCACATGATGCAATTGATGCTTTAGTGCAAGGGCTCAGCTGGTATTGTTGACTTTGTACATCTCTTCCAAGGTCTTGAGCATATCTCTCGTTGTCTTCAACTTAGAAATGATAGGAACTATATGATCCTTGACAGAGTCAACCAGAATCTTCATTGCTTTGATGTCTTTCTTCAGCCACTCCTTTTCTTCTACCTCCTCAGGTTCAGAAATGCTAGGCTCCACGAAGTCACACAAATCATTTTCACACAAGGTGAGCATGATCCTAAATCTCCATGAAGTGAAATTAGATGCACCTTCGAGTCTATCTTCAACCTTCAAGCCATTCACCATCTTGACTAGCAGTATATAAGTGAGCAACAAAAGGTACGCTGATTAGCAGAAATCTGATCACGATCCTCAAACCCGCTCTGATACCATGTTAGGATTATGTGAACAGATTAAATGCACAGAAAATAATTCAAAAATCAGACAAAATAACACAGCAGATACCCTGGGAAAACCCTCCTCTTGAGGGAGAAAAACCCAGCAACAAAGTTCTCTCTTATGTTTATAACATTAGTGACAACAATTCACTTTACAATGAGGTCTAACACAAGACCAATATGCAGCACTAGGCTATATATAAGAACAGATAACAACCTACCAATTCGCACCTGACAAATATTGAATACAGATTTACAGAGATCACACCTGGCAGTATTCGCAGTATGTAATGATTCTCAACCTGTTATGAATGAATTCGCACTAGTATGATACGTGCACTATATGAACTATTCGCACTGCATATGTTTGCACTTAATGTAGTTCGCACTGTACTGTAACTTCGCCCTTGATGCGCACTTGACAGAATTCGCTCTTAATAGAGCTAAGATATTCGCACTTTCTTGATGTTCGTCCTGGCAGTATGTTCACACTTGATCAGATTGAACTTATGTGAATAACCGAACTGAACCGAGTTGAATTACAATGGACGAATCAATGTCAATATATACTAATGAATGGGAGAGACACATCCCTCATGTCGGCCTCTTAAGAAATCACGTATCTTCTTAAATGAAAGTCGGCCTTAACATATGTCAGCCTGAATGAATATTCACACCTCTTCACAAGAGGTCGGCCACCTTTAAGAAATCGTATCCCAAGGAGAATGAAGTCGGCTCCAAATAATAAACACATATTAAATGTCTTCTAATAACAGATCAAGATGAATTTGTATCTTCTCATGTCGGCCATACAATGCAATGAAGATAATGAATATAAATTAAATAGCCAACGACTATCATTTAATTTATGTTCTCTCAATAAGGCTGAGCTGGAAGGAACGACCGAAGCTACTATATCATTAACATTCCACACATGTGTGTAGGTTGAATCTAGGCATCCTCTCCTTTTTGTTTCAAAGTATGAGATCAGTGCAATGATGGCTTAAGGATACAAAAAAGGATAATAAATCAATTTTAACTATTAATGTACAAGCAATATCAATATGTAATTGAAACATGTATTTAAATATAATTTAACTAATAATTACCTATTTTTACCAAGTATTCCATGTTGTCTAGGTTGAATCTGCATGGACTAGATCCTTTTTGTGATTATTCCTTAAGGATCTATAAAAGGACAATTTAAATCAATTTCAACTAATAACACACTTGACCAATATTGAAACATGTATTTAAAAAGACAATATGAAACTAAAACTATATTTAACTGTATTTACTTATTCTATTATACCATTTGCATCCTCTCTTTTTTACAATGCATCTATGATTGCCTCATGCTCTTCCATAGAAATTGTCCATAGCACTTTATTTGAAGTTCTTCCATGATACCAATCTAGTATTATATTTGTTGCCATCACCAAGTGTGAATAATGTATAATCTTTTTATGTGTTTCATAATCTTTGAATGCAAGTAGACCATTCTTCCTTGTTGGGTATTTTTGTAGCCAAGTGCCAACAACCACCACCGTTCCTATTGGAAAACATGAAAACCATCATCAAATAAGTTCTCAAAATTTTCTTAAGGGGATCAAAGACTTGTTCTAAAAAATTGCTTAAGGGGATCAAAAACTTGTTATCAAAATTTGCTTAAGGGGATGTCTTAAGGGGATCACTGTACCTATTGGATAATGATAGCCATCATCATCTTCTCGAGGTGCTATTAACTTATGTTTAGTTTCCACACAATGAGCCAACCAATATTATGTTTTCTCTTCATTCCCCTCAGGTGCAACAACAACATACACATGTCCTGCAAACAAAATTTGATTTAATAACTTGTTCATATCCATATAAATAATTTAGTATCACAAAATAACTTAATAAAGTGAAATAAATTGAAATAAATTGAATTAAAATTACCTTGTTGTACAAGGTCTAAAACATGGTCATAGTCTTTAGATGCAAACACTTGATCATTTTCTTCAATACTTCTTTCATATTGATCATGTGCTTGTGCAGGTGTCAACGATCTTTGCTCCCACTGTTCAACCCATTCTATATTTTCACATGCTTCCCAATCTCCTGAGATACAAAACTGGAAAAAACATGCAAGCTCCCTTGTCCAAAGAGTCCATGTGCTTGTTGTCGAACTCCTAAATGAATGCCATTTAGTAGATCCACTGATTGTCTCAACTTCAACTCTAGGTACAATGTTCTCTTCTTCAACCAACCAAAAGAATCAATGAACTATAGGGTACTCACTCGAACCAAGTGCAGATAATCTTGTATTACACCAATCCACAATCCCACACGCATCTTTAAATTTTACTCCATCCTCAAATTTTCATTGTTCTCTAGCAAGAATTATTTTGACACACACACCAGCTCCATCATGTTCTTTACCATGCCTAGCTTCAAAAACACTCCATATATGTTGGACATTAAGTTCCTTGTGAACCCTACTTAACCAATAGAACATTCGAGCATTCTTGAACTGCCCCGTACAATTATCTGACCATATGAGGTGTTCTTTCATTTGGATTCCTCTTTCTCTTAAATTTCTATAAAATATACTGAAACAATATTGAACAAACTCGACGAGTGTAACCGATTGTCACTCAAATAAAAATGATACTCCCTCAAAAAATTTCTATCATCCTCGGTGCTATCATATGCATGTCTATAAACAATATGGACAAACATAGCTACTTGCACTGAATTATAATACTGTGATTGAATTTCCTCTTACAGAGCGAGAGTATAATTCTCTGCAAAATCAACCACTGAAAGTATAGTACCAATTGGAAATGTGTTTCTACATGTGCAAAATTGGCCATCAAGCCATCGAGCATGTTCAGAGTGCATGAAATATTTTGGTACAATTTTATTCTTAAATTCACTCATGAATGAATGCACACTAACTTTTTATGTAACTAAATCACAACGCTTTCCTATTTTTCCATCTTTTAAAGAATAGTGAACATTCTTAAATCTTTTAACATCTACTAATTGTTGTCCAAAATCATTATCAACACTTTCATGCATACAAATTCTTAAGAATGAAAGATTTCCACAGTTAATGCATTGTCCAAAAATACAAGAACTTAAATAAAACAATTTATCATTAGATCTTTCACAAAACAAACCTGAAATAAACTCCCTTATTGCTTCAGGTGGCATATTAATACCACACTCCTATATAATCATGTTAGTATGCAAGGTACAATGTATATATCGAAAAACATCATAAAAATAACGAAATTGAACATGCATTTTACAACAAGATATTTGTTGCTTATTAATTTTTACATACCAGGGTTTACATTTTTCAAAAGACCTTTGAATTATTTTAATATTACTAGGTAACACTGAATCACCACAAAATTTTCTATAAAATTCAGTTTGTGTTGTATCTAATAGGTGTTTTGGGTGAGGATCGCAAACTTTGGACCCCACCCTTAATTTTAAAACATCTCTAACATTAGATGAAACCCTAGTATTATCATGCCAATATTTTTCGATCAAATATTTAATTTCAACATTCAATTTCATATTAGACCTCGGGAGTCGACCACTGAAACTCCAACATTGGTTGATAAGATCATTTTATATACTTTCTCTTCTTTTTGCCACTCTTAGCAATGTTTTAGGATGCATTTTTAAAACTTCACTAATATTGCTTACCATTCTTTTATTCAAAGTTTATTTATTAACTATAGTAGTTGTTATAGCTCTTCTTGCTGCGTTTTTATCTTTAGATCGACTATTTTTCCCAATAGATTGAATGGCACTAGCAATAGTAGACATAACATGTTTTAATGATTGATCTTTTCTTTTTGGTTTAACATAAAAGCCTAACCTTTTCATTACTTTCCTCATTTTTGCATTCTCATCAATTGCATCATTAGTTGACATTGAAATGCAATTTTTTTACAATAAAAGAATTTGGTGTATATTCTATCCACATGTGTTCTTATTTTCCTCCAAGAAATTTGACCAGAAGACTATTGAAAACACCACTTCCAATTTTAAAAAATCATTTCTATTAAATTGACATCACATTCTAGATTTTCATCTTCATCTTCATTTTCATTTACATTTTCATCTTCATTTTCATCAACAAATGGTTTCTATTTTCATTTTCATCAAAACAGTTTTGTTTTCATTTTCAACAAAAGGATCATTCTCATTTTCATTTGCAACAAAGATTTTTCTTTTTTCATTTTCAACAAATTCTATAAAGTTTCATCTCTTCAATATCATCAATGTCAACATCATTAAGTCTAGCATCTTGTAAAACTTCTACATACAAATTTACCATTTCACTAACATGTAGATTTGAAGACATACCTGGATTTGTGCATATTGAAACATTATCCATAGCATTGAAAGAGGGATTTGAAGACATAGTAGGACTTGTTTGTATAATCATATTCTTCTCCAAATTGACTCCTTGCAAATTAGCTTCGTCTACAACCATGGTCTCCTCAATGTTTTCATCTTCAATAGTTGTGGAATTGGATGCTCCACCATCATTCATTGATTTAATTATCATTCTTCTTTCTCTTTGTCTTTGTCTCTCCTTCTCTCTCTTTGCTTCAACTTCTTGAGGAGTCAATGTCTTCCTTCTCTTATTACGAGCTTTATCTCCCATGATTATAAAATCCTCAAGCACAAATGAATGTCAATAGTGAAATTCTTCAAAAAATTCAATCCAAATTGGAAGTTGAAGACCTATTAGGACAAAATTATTCCTCTTGTGTTCCTCAAAATAAGTAGAAAACTAGCACAATTCCACTTTAAAAATTGTTTTCTTCATGCCTCCTTTGAAAAAATCAATCAAAAATCAAGTTCACCACCTATAAAGACAATAGCTCATGAAAATAGCTCAATTTTACTGCTCTCGGTCATACATGTGAAGTTAAAGACTTCACAGTAATTTTTGACAATAAATTTAAATAAAATAAATGGGATCTTGTTTTATAATCGAGATCACATTCCCTTGTATTAAATATGGGGACCGTTGAAAGGGAAACAGGATCCCGTTTTTAATAAGCAAGATCCCATTTTCAAAAATTTGAAATTGGATTTGCTTTGTGGTCGAGTTTCTGTCTTGTATTTTGGTTTGGGAAAAGCATTGGGAATCCAAACCTAGGCCTTCAACCTGGTTTGACCTACAAGTTGAAGGTCTTAACAATGTCAGAAAAATACTGAGTTTGGATATATGGTTGACCACTTTTTTGCATAATTTTTTTACGAAATTAAAACCCATTTTAGATGAGACAATGCAGATTCCAAATATGTAAAAAAAATTTACAGTTGGATTATTTTTTCTATTTTTCAATTAATTTCTAATAAAACTAGTCCATAAAATTTAAATATCAAGGTTTTTTACTAGTTTAATAAATTTTGATCAACATAACATTTTGATGAACGGATTGCACAAGAACAAACTTCAGACAATTCTTTTCAATTTTTAAAAAAAAAATCAAAAAATGATAAGTTTAGGTCATCTTATGTGTGTCGTACATGACGATTTTTCAAAACGACAAATATGCCTAATTAAAAATTTAACAAAAAAAAATATTCAATAAAAAATTACAAAAAAATATCGAGAACAAGCTTCAGTGAGTCACAAATCTTTTCCCAAAAGGATTTAGAAAAATATGATAATTTAGGTCAAAATATGGATGTCGTACACGTGCATGGTATGGTAAAAAAGTGACTTTTAAATAGTGGTTTTTAGAAATTCCTATTGAAACTCAATTTGTACAATTTGGGTATTGAAATAAATTACATATTTGGAAACTAGACTCTGAGTACTACATTTTATGATTAGTGACTTTTTTGAAGATTCCATCTCTAAGTGCTTCAAATTTTAAGGTCAAATGTGTCAAATTCTAAAAATAAGGAAAAACACTTCCACTTTGCCAAAAGTGGACTCAACTTCTTGCCAGCACCCGACTCTTTTTCACCCATGTTTTCTTCATTTGTTTTCTGATTTGATCTGTTGTAACTTTCCCTTTTCGTTTTTCATCATCCTGCATGATTCTTCTCTGATGTACCAGACCTCTTCTGTAAAATCTAGCAATATGACCAGTTTTATTACAATTGTAGCACACCACATGTCTTTGTCCAGACCAATTGTTCCACTAACTTTCTCTTGATCTTCATTGGTTAGCAATATGGCAAAATCTATTGCATGTGTAACATATAACATTCCTATAAAGGTTGTTCATCACATTTCTGCATTCATTTGACTTGTGACCATACTTGTTACAGTTAAAGCATTGACTAGAGAATTATGGACCATTTGAATTCATTCTACTTCTGCATTGAGCTACCATATGACCAAATTTATTGCAAACATAATAGATACCATTAAACCTTTGAGCATTAGGTTGTCTTACCAGATACCTTCCAATGTTGTTCATCTTATTTCCTTGTCTAAATCTTCTTTTTCCAAATTTCCTTTGTCCAGATCTAGAACTTTCTCCTTCCTCATTTCCAAGACCTCACTTGTCACCATTAGTCCTTTGACTTTTAATCAGTTCATCAAGCTTGGCTGAGTTAATCTTGAACTTCTCCTTGAATTCATTTGTTGTAGCAAGTTCATCTCTGAGATCAACAATGTGCTTTTCAAATTCTTCCTCATTATGTTTGGTTTGTTCTAACTTTAGTTCCATCTACATGAATCCATTAGTAATTTGACTACATTCTTTAGATTTCTCTTTTAGGGATTGGGAAATATTTTCTTCATTCTTCTTCTTGTCTTCAATTTCCTTAGTCATTCTCATCATGATAGATTCCATCTCATGCTTCTGAATTGCATTATCCCTGGTAATTTTCTCACATTCTTCTGTCTTTTCCTTCAGGGTTTGACTTAGTTGTTCATCTGCCATGCATTTAATGTCTTCCTGCTTGATCTTATCACAGAGTTCCCTTCTCTTCTCCCTAGACTTGTTGATTTTACCTTTCAATGACTCAATGAATCTCTCAGCATTCATGAGATTTGTTTCTAATTCCTGGACTTCAGCTTTTTCCTAATCAAGATCATCTAGGTCCACCATAAGTTGTTGTTGAAGACTTCTTGAATCCAATGAAACACTTTACAAGATCTTCCCCAAGAAATTAAGCTTCTTCTAAGGAATTGAGCTTTAATACCAATTGTTGCAATCAAGAAACATTGAGAAGGGGGGGTGAATCAGTGTTGTGCAAATTTTAGCTTTATTAACCTGATCATTAAAGTGTTGATAACATTCAATCAAAATAAAGATGCATGCACAAAAGACAAATAACCACAACACCATAACACCAAGATTTTTTTTACGTGGAAACCCTGTTAGGGGAAAAACCACGGTGGAGGTTAATCCACAATATAGTTATGAGTATACTCAAAAGAAAAGATTACAAAATGAGAATGCACTTTCATTCAGGCACACTGCCTAGAGCTCACGGCTCAAAATCAGAAAGGCTCACTGCCTTACAAAATTTTGGAATACTTCCAAGGATTTGAACTGATATAGTAGCATCTACAAATGCCTGATTACAGTTCTGGTTAGGCTCAACAATCAATTCAAGACCTTCTGTCTAATTCTGCACTTCGCTCTACTCTGCTTCAATTCACTTCACAAAAATCCTTAATGCACAAGTGAAATTGTGCATAATTTCTCTACTGACCTTCTGAATTTCACAACATACATCAACTCACATCGAAAACACACACCAAAATTATATAATCAATCACATATATATATCTGCTACCAAGAATTCAATCGCTACAAGTCGGCTTCAATAAAATAAGAAATATTCACAAACTGTTGGCTCAAATCATTCATAATAATTAATGTGCATCCACAAGAGTCAGCCACGACATAGTGGGGACCCAAAACAAAATGCACGAACAAAAAAATACTTAACCAATAACTCCTCAAATATTTGTGATACATTGTATTCACTGAGTCGGCCTTCATACACTGATAAATAGAAAATTGGTTTACCAGACCTTCTAACTTCCACCCAAATTGATATGAGGCACCAAGATTTATGAATAACACATATTATGCATCAAACAATACTCCCTGAGATCCACAACACAAAATATTAATAGAAAAGATGCATATGAATAGAAGAACATAAAACTACCAGATGCTTTGTTCTACCCAAACAGATAACCACTGATCTTCAATCCGTCTGGCGATATGAGTAAATGATGACGTGCGGATCTGCTAGCTGACAAGGGTTGCCATCAATGACAACACCTAAAAATATATGCAGTGTCTCCTGCCAACATGACGACTATCCAATTCTTAGGGAATTCTGAGATGTGTTTCCCAAAGATCTCACTGAGATGCCTCTGAAGTGAGAATTCAATTTCTCCATCGAATCAATGCTAGGAGTCGAGCCACAGTCTAAGGCCCCGTATAGGATGACCACCATAGAGCTTTATGAATTGAAAGCCTAATTATAGGAGTTGTTACATAAGGGGCTTATTAGACCTAGTGTCTCACCTTGGGGAGCACTAGTTATCTTTGTGAAAAAGGATGGAACCTTGCGTCTATGTATAGATTATCGAATGTTGAAAAAGATGACCATCAAGAATCATTACCCTCTTTCGAGGATTGACGAATTATCTGATCAGATGAAGGGAGTGACAATGTTCTCAAAAATAGATATCAGGTCTTGTTACCATTAGTTGAGAATAAAGGAAGAAATATTCTGAAGATGACTTTTCGAACTCGGTATGGGCATTACGAGTTCACCTTTGTACCCTTTGGGTTGACCAACGCACCTGCAGCCTTCATGAATCTTATCAACAATGTGTTCTAGGACTGTTTGGATTATTTTTTCCTAATCTTTATCGATGATACTTTGGTTTATTCTAAGTCTATTGAGGAACACGATCGACACTTGAGGATAGTATTGCAACGTTTGAGGGAAAAGAAGCTTTTTAGAAAGCTATCCAAGTGGTCGTTCTATCAGGATAGGGTGCATTACCTAGGCCACATTATCTCACCTGAGGGAGTCTTTATGGACCCTGAGAAAATAAAAGCAAGTGTATAATGGTTGGCGCCTTAGAATGTGTCAGAGGTGCGAACTTTTATGGGCCTTGTCGACTACTATAGAAAATTTGTGCAAGGGTTTTCTAAAATAGCATCTCCAATAACGCCTCTTCAAAAGAAAGGAAAGAGGTTCAAGTGGACTGAGAAGTGTGATCAAGCTTTCCAACTCCCTAAGGAGAAGCTCATTGCAACTCCGGTATTAATTATTCCAGATCCCAATGGTCAATTTTCAGTGATCACAGATGCTTCAGGAGACAGAGTAGGAGCAGTGTTAATGCAAGAAGGGCAAGTGGTGGCATACGAGTCTAGGAAGCTAAAACAACATGAAGTAAACTATGTGCCACATGACCTGGAATTAGAAACTATAGTGCACACTCTGCAGATGTGGAGACATTATCTTTTGGGAAAGCCATTCGAGCTCAAAATGTATCATTTGGGATTAAGGTATATTTTCACTCAACCAAACCTCAATGCCAGGTAGAGGAGATGGCTAGAATTCCTTAGCCAGTATGACTTTGGAATTGAGTATATAAAAGGAAAGGAAAATCGAGTGGAAAATGCTCTTAGTAGACAAAGACATCTGGCAGCCATGACCTCTATGAGATTCAATCTGAGACAACAAGTGATGCAACACTTGTAAGGTGATGAGCATTATGAGAAGGTGAAAAAGGCTCTAGAAGAGAATCTGTCAGAACATCGATTCAATGGGTACGAGTTTGAACCAAACGGTATCTTAAGATACCAGAGACATATGTACATTCTAGATTTTGGAGAGCTTAGGAAGCTGGTCTTAGATGAGGTCCACAATGCACCATATTCTGGACACCCCGAAGTTACAAAGATGATTGCAGAATTGAAAACCTTGTACTTTTGGCTGAAACTCAGGAGGGATGTAGTGGAATATGTATCCTGATGCTTAGAGTGTCAGGGAGTCAAGGCTAAGCACGTGCATCCAGCAGGGTTCCTTTATCCTCATGATATACTTTAGTATAAATGGCAAGTGATCAGTATGGACTTTGTGCAAGGGTTGCCTTTAAGAAAGAATAGGCATGATGTCACTCTAGTAGTAATTGATAAGTTGACTAAGGTGGCACATTTTATTCTAGGGAACCTTAAGGATGGATTGTTGACCTTGGCCAAGAAATTTTTCCAAGAGATCTTTCGTTTGCATGGAGTGCCAGAGAACATTATATCTGATAGAGATATATGGATGACATCAAGGTTCTGGACCACTTTGAATGCAACATTAGGGACTAAGTTGAACTTTAGTTCAACCTACCATCCTCAAACCGAGAGAGTGAATCAGGTGGTAGAAGATCTCCTTTGGATGTATTATATGGATCAACAATATAAATGGGAAGAGTATCTACCACTGGTAGAATTTGCTTATAACAACTCCCATCATGCATCCTTACATATGGCACCTTTTGAAGCTCTGTATGGGAAAAAGTGTCGTACTCCCATCAGTTGGGATAGAGTGGAAGATAGGATCATAGTGGGTCCTGAGATGCCAAAAGAAATGGAAGAGCAGATAAGGCTTATTAAGAGCATAATGAAGGAGGCAGCAGATAGGAAAAAGAGCTATGCCGACAAAAAATAAAACCTTTAGACAATTTGTAGTTAGGGACAAGGTCTTTTTGAGAGTCAATCCACATAAGAGCTCTATTACCTTCAGGAAGTCATCCAAGTTGGGTCCAAGATACGTGGACCCTTTTGATGTGTTGGAAGTAATGAGCCTGGTTGCATACAAACTTGCTCTACCCCCTACTCTAGCTCAACTCCATAATGTGTTTCATGTTTCCTTGCTAAAACCATACCACCAAATGTGTCTCATATACTTAATTGGCATTCTTTACAAGTGAAGGATCCAAGAATGGTGCTAGTTGAGCCCAATAGAATTCTAGCTAGATGCAATGTCAAGTTGTGAAATAGGGACATTGTTCAGTATGAGGTCCAATGGGACCAGTATCATAAGGAAAATGCTACTTGGGAGGATGTGGAGGAGATAGAACACTCGTTCCCTCATTTGCTTTCTTAGATAGACTATTGATGATTATCTTTTTATTGTTGCCTAATATTTTGGATTGGTATGCTTTGATGTTTTGGCTTGAAAGCAATATGATTGATAAATATATGAAACAATTTTGTTTGATCAGACATCGAGACGATGTCTCTTTCTAGTGGGGAGGGATGTCATCTCGATTTCAATGCTTGCATTTTAAATATTGAGAAAATTGAAATATTTGGAAAATGGAATTTACTGTTTTTATTTATGGATTTGATAAAATGCTATGACAAAATTGAAAATGAATATTATGCAATTTTGTGATTAAAGAAATTATTTCATGAGATTATCGGTTAAAGGTTACTGATAAGTGGACAAGTGTAAGAATGTATGTGCAGGAAATAAGTTGAAGGACGAGAACATGATTGAGGTAGGCATGCTTAGTCGAATCACCATGGTAAGCAAGAATGGAATCTAGAATCTCACACATCGCAATAGATCATGACACCTGCATATGTTTGAAAAGATGATGAATTTCATTTATATTCAGTGTGAGAATTTTGATTAATGAAAAGAACGAATCAATGCATTCTTTCCTTACCTTGTCTAATCCAAATTGATATTCAATAAAATTGGAAAAGAATCTCATTTTTATCAAATACAATTGTCGTATGAAAAAAAAAAGATTTCATTGTTCTTTTAGATGAATTTGAATTGAATTTCAAATAAGAAAAAGAAATGGATAAGATAGATATGTAAGTTGAAAAAAAATACCTTTTGAATATATGTGCATAAGTATATAGTCTTATGAAGGTGAGTAGTACATATATATATATATATACACATACAAGTATATGAATATATATGAATATTTTCCTCAGGTTTAAATTTTTACTTTTCATGGAAAATAATGGAATTATGGAATAAAATTTGTAACTCCCATCATTAATGGGATACGGGCCGACCCCTTCTATGAAAAAAGGCTTCAATCAAACTTCAGAAAGAGGAGGAGTGGGTGACCAGGTAAGGTTATGGAGATGGAGGAATTCAAGACCACTATCTCCTAAAATTAGCAAGAAGAGATTTGAACGAAAGAGGGGGAAATTAGGTAGCGATCAAAAGGAGAGAAAAAGCAGAAAAAATAAAGAAGGACTGACTAAGGAGGAAAAGGAAAAGGAATTGAATGTTGTTGCGAAATTTCATCACCAGTTTCACAAAGAAACGAGGTAATGTGAAAACCCTTATTGATGTTGCTTGATATTGGATGAGCTTTTCTTCATTTTGCATCTATGTTATGCATTTGTGCAAGCTAGCTTTTCATATGTTTATCTCTATTGGTCGATTCCATTGAACCATGATAGCTCAACTGGGGTCAAAGCCTTCACAACAAGCTTACGTTACAATATGTCTTGCTTGTGTGGGTATTGGCTAGACCCCTTTGACAGGTTATACTCGTATGCTCATCTTTCAGAGGGTCAAGGCTATTTGGCCGGCCTGTGTTAGTGTAATGTATTTTATAACCTCTATGAAGTAATGTATTTTATTGAATGACACTATTTGGTGATTGACTTGTATTGTGTTAACATTGCCCTGTGGGCACCTTGTTCTTATGGTAGAGCGACTCATATCGCTAATGGTTGCCAATGAAGTACGACATGCATCATTCACTTATGTCACCCCACCATTTCAAAGGTAAACCATGGTAATGACCACGCATGGTCGAGCCAAGGCCGTTACAATCATTTTTTGTAAGCATTTCCCATGCTCTGTGAAGGATAAACTGTGAAGAATGAAGTATCGTCTATGGAAACCCTGATCGAACAATGTTATCATTCAATGAAATTTCTCAAATGAACAAGCTACCATTTGTGTATGTTTAAATGTTAATAAAATTCTGTGAAACATTATTCGCCCTCCTATGGCTGTAGGATATAGAATCCCTTTGGCTTATCAAGCAAATGATAGTGCATGTGTATATACATATATATGTATATACACATACTTTCTTGTGTTATCACTGTCAATTTATTCTAGTGCTATATTCAGGGTTGAAGAATGATCCTCTTTGTTAAATTTACCTAAAAAAAGTGTTGGGTGTTTCCATACTATCGAAGACCCCATCGTGGATTAAATTTTATTGAATATAATGAAGACCTATAGTGAAATCGATGACATGTTTTCATTTTCATGATAACATGTCTATTGACCGCTTTTTCTTTGAAGTGGAAACTTGTTTGATAGAACATAACTATTATGTTAAGTCAATTATTGATGTTCTTTTAAGAACTGTTACAATGATAATATTAAATCAAATGACAAACAGGAATGATTAACCCGAAACAGACAACCTAGAAATAGAATTGAAAATTGATTGAATGTATTCTTCTCCTCAAAATGAACTGATATTTCTTTGGTATTGATTACTAGGAATATTATAAGTCAACTGTGTTCGCTAAATGTCATTGAATTACTACATGGAACTTTTGAACAAGTTGATGGTTTAACTTTTTTGAATATGGATTTCCTGTAAGGATGATTTATTTCTTTTTTTTCTATTCAAAATGTATACACATTTTCCAACTATGTTGACTTAGGCATATATGTGCACGTGCATAAATGCTTTATTTATGCACATGCACATACATGTGATATACCTTCTTATTCATCTTGATTAATATTTAAGTTAGATTATTAAAATTTGATTGCAAGAAAGGAACTGTAGAGATATAACGGTTTGGATTTGCAACATGTAAATGATTGAATATGATGGATGAATGAATAGTTATTCCCGATTAAAATGACTTATTTGTGGTCAATTAATGAAATGAAATGATACATGAATTCAATGGTAGACTTTAGCACACTAGAATATGTTGCTAATAGATGGTCTAAAAGGGAGGGATACCCCTTTGATATGATAAGCTTTCCTTCCGGGAATGGGTGCTAGAGAGTGTAGATTTGCTTTTCCAAATCTAAGTCGAATTGCATTTTATGCAGCATGAGCTTGTCCAAGCTTGGCAGTCATTTTTATATATGTATATATGGAATAGACTATTATATTTATCCTCTCTATGATGTATTTTGTTTACGTAACATGGAACTTGCATATTCTAATAGGTAGATAGAAATGCATGAAGTTAGGCATGCACAAATTCCACCTTGCAAACTATATCTCTTGCTAAGTGTTCCATGTAGGGTCAGGTATTCTTTGACTAACTGGAGAATTCCAAGGAAGCAATGCTTTGTGGTTGGGTGGAAAATCACCTCAATCATGTTCCCGTCCATTAGTGGAGGCGAGCTGTCATAAAGAATCATATCAAAATTCTATTATGTAAATGTATCATTGATGAAAAGAATAAATTGATGTAATAGAAAGAAAACTATGTAATTGAGAATTGACTTTGAGGTGTTGAATTCCAAGTGAAACTTGTATGTAACTATTGAAATTTGGAATGAATATTCTTTTATTTCAGATTTATTGGCAATTTATGAACATAAAAGTGCTAAATGGAATTAGCTATGGAATTTGTGTCATAACTATTAATATTCATAATGTCAATTTTTGGTTTAATGGTACAAATCTAGTTGAGCATGTTACATTTGGTATCAAAGCTCAAGGTTCACCTCTAGGCCTATGAGCCCACGATGGTTGAACTAGGGACTAGTAGACCCTTAACTAGATTTGAGATACCTAGAGAATACCAAATCTGAATTGGTTGTAGGAAAATGGGAAGGTCCAAGTTGGGAAGAAAGAAGGGAAAAACCAATAGGGCTACGAAAAAGAAAATTGTTATTGAGAAGAATTTTAAAACTGAAGACCAACCCGAAATTCCTGACGATGAAACTCTTGCACATTCCCTCACACATCTCAAATTGGAGAGAGGTAAAAGATAGAGGAAACCAAATGAACTCCTAAGACCAAGAAACCGTTTACATTTAGAGATTGGCCAACAGCATGTGGACCTAATGCACCAGTGATGACTAAGGAGGAGAAGGAGTGCTTGCACGCACGTCCTGCCTCACCCAAGAGGGAAGATGTAGATTCAGATGAGGATCCTGAGGAATGTCCTCTTTCCAATAATGAGGGAACTACTTAGAGTAGAAATAAACTTTTGTAAATAAGGATCAATGTAAATACAAACTTAATATAAATAAAGAAATACTTTTGTTGATTAAAGGCATGAAGCTTGAAGGCTTGCTTTGTTGAGATGAACGTGCATATTTTCTTTTTTTTAGGCTTGCATGTTGTGTGCTTTGTATTTCATAAATGTAGTAGCATAAACATAAAACCTTGTTCTTGAATTTTAAATGTGACAGTGATGCAGGTTGAGTGTGAGTCACCATGGTGACCACTAGAGAAGATGTGGGTTGTAGCGGACAAGACAATGGGAAAAGAAAGAGGCTAGACCAAATCCTGGAACTCTTGAACCGGAAAGAAGCCCGAATGGGCCATTTGGAACAAGAGGTCCGTGGGATGTGGGAAGATCGGAATTACTTATCTAAATATTATAATCTATCTATTGTCAAATATGTTTCTTATGAATTGTGTGCTTTGGAAACCAAATTGTCTGAGTTAGTCTTATGTTGTAATTGAAATTTAGAAAAAAAAATTGTCCTTAACTATACTTTGGTCAAAAAATTTGGGCATTACAGGTTATCCGATTTGTTGGCACTGAAGGCATTTATCTTGCACTTTCAATCAATTCATAACTTTAACGCTCTTAGATTTAGAAGCTATATGTTCCTTAGAGGCTTTACCTTCAGACTCTCACTGTCTCACAAATTTTTCTCACTTGAGTTTTTGTGGGTGTAAAATCTTGCAAACTTTACTCAAAAAATTTAGCTTCCTTAGAGCATTAAAATACTTGAATTTAGCTTCCTATGAAAAGTTACAAACTTTATCTACTTCTTTTGGATACCTCTCAACTTTAGAATTCTTGTGTTTAAGATAGTGTATGATGTTTCAAGCTTTATCTCCAACCTTTGAATGCCTCTGAGCTTTAAGACACATGTGTTTAAGACAATGTATAATAGTACAATATTTTCCTGATAACTTTGGGAAACTCATAGCTTTAGAATAATTGAATTTATTGTTACTACAAAAAGTTGGAAGCTTTTCCATTTTCCTTAAGAGAACTCAGAGCTTTGAATTTATGAGAATGTACTTTTGAACTAGAAGGAATGGTCAAGGACAAAATAAGGGATGCTTTTTATCCTACATAAACTCAAATGAGATAAAGCTATGAAACAGTGAGAGTCTGAACAGAAAGCCTCTAAGGAACAACAACCTTCTAAATCCAAATGTGTTAAAGCTTTGAGCTGACTAAAAGTGGAAGGAAAATGCCTTTAGTGCCAAGAAATAGGATAACTGTAACTATTTTAAAGTAGTCAATTCTCCAAATGATTTTGGAAGGCGATTCAAAGACCTGGATTTAGTAATACTCAAATTCTGTCAAATGTAACTTTTCCAATTTATGACATTGAAGAAATTCTTCTAGATCTGGAGTTTCAGATTCAAAGGATTATTCAGTGGCTTTCATTTCCAATAAACTTATAGGAAGCTGCATAAGTACATTCCAATTGTTAGAACTAAATTCCTAAACTATCCAAATATATAAATAAAGGAATGTTGTCCATATGTACTGAACCACAAAATACTTGCCTTATTTATAATAACTTCACCACTTATGGAGAAAGGCCTATTGAACATTGTCAAATTATTAAGCGCTTCTAATTTCATAGGTAATTGAGGAATACTACCACCTCTTCAAAAAAACCTCAATTCTTTAAATTCCATCTCATTTGGTTTGTTGAATCTCATTCTATCTTCCAATGCAAGAATTAATGATTTTGTCATTAAACTTAAGTGATATTTTGGAAAACCTAATTAGACTTGTAATTTGCAAGCCAGATTCATTTGATCTGATCGAGCCTCTGCAGAAGGATTAAAAATGATTATAAGTACATATTTTTATGCTATTGGATCATGTAATGAAAAGGATATAAAATATAACTCGTTGATTGTTGCATCACATAAGGATCAGATGTCCATAATTCTATTATCTTCTTCCAGGCTTTGCCCTTTTGCTATGACAATATTATGGAGGATTAACTCCTCATCTACCTCTTGGGTAGCAATTTATGTGATCAATCCTACCTTGATAAGATATGTAACTATTATTGCTCCCATAATATACTCCACCTTTTGATGCTTCCACTTACTAAAGGAGCAACATATATTGAGAAGGGCTCTTGACTGGACTTATCCAACTCACCATACACAAAATTAAGAAGACGATTGGTCAGTTTTTTTCTTTGATTTCGTCTTCACTTTCCAAAGCATCCAAAAATAATGTACATCTCTTCTTATATAAATGAGTAGAAACAATTTTGAGGCTCATGATGGTTATACATTTGTAAATCTTTAGGATTCTCTCTAAATATCTACTTTCAATGTTACCACGTTTATTAGGGTCCGCGAACAAAATTTTCAATGCATCTTCCTTGGCCAGAGGATCAACAAGATAAGATTTCATCACTAGTATGGGTAGATCCTAAAAATTATCTGTAGCTACTAAATTTTTGTTGTCAACTAAATTTTGCTACCAGGGGGAAGGAATTTTGTCTCCATTGGAAGAAGCTCCCAAAGGTAGATTGTGACCTCGAAGCATTATCAATGAAAATAAAAATAGGTTTACATTTTTCACATTTAGAAGCCTTCACAAGTTGATCTCAACCATCTTCACAATCTCTTAATTCTACGGGTTTACCATTATTATAAGTTGGGAAAATTTTTTTAAGAATTTGTTGTTGCAAGATCTTAAAATCATTCTTATCTTTCTCGTGATATAGTGCTACCTTAGTGCAATTATAATGATGAAGATTTAATGTGGAAACCATGACATCTACAAGTGTTGTCTTCCCAATGACTCTGAAACCATAAATAACTACAACCATCAATGACTCGTTTGTGGGTCTCAACAAATTCAGTATATCATTCACTGGCTTCTCAATCCCAACTGTCATATAAAAAATATATGTTATTATAAATTTTGCAATGCTTAAAAGTATGTCAAACTAAAACAAAACTTCATTATGTTACAAGAAGTTGGAGATGTACAAATGCAACTTTATATTAAGTATCGGAATGATAGTACCAAATATATAAAGAAACATAAGCATTGAAATGAGCACAGTTTTTAGAGATTAAGAAATTTAGTAATAATAGAATACATAATAAATTTAATAATTAAAAATAATACAAATATTAATTTTAATTAGATAAAACTATACTTGCCAAAATAAATCTTCATCGTTATAATTGCACTAAAGTAGCAATATATCACGAGAAAGATAAGAATGATTTTAAGAGCCTACAATAGAAAATTGTGAAAGATTATTCCCAACTTATAATAATGGAAAAACAACTTAGAATTAAGAGATTGTGAAGATGGTCAGGATAAGCTTGTGAAGGCTTCTAAACGTAAAAAATGTAAACTTGTTTTTTTTTTTATTTCATTGATAATGCTTCAAGGTCACAAGACCTTTGGGACCTTCTTCTAATGAAGACGAAATTCCTTCCCCTCGATAGGAGAATTATGATGACAACAAAAAATTTAGGAGCTATAGATGATTTTGAAGATCTACCCATCTAGTGTTGAAATCCTATTTTGTCGAGTCTTTGGCCAAGGAAGATGCATTGAAAATTTTATTCGTATACCCTAATAAACAAGTTAATATTTAAACTAGATATTTAGAGAGAATCTTAAGGATTACTAGATGTGTACCAATGAGCTTCAATATTGTTTCTATTCATTTACCTAAGAAGAGACTTGATCTCTTTTTGGATGCTTTGAAAAGTGAAGACAAAATCACAAAAGAAAAGTTGAGTGATAGTCTTCTTGATTTTGTGTATGGTGAGTTGGATAAGTCCACTCAGTAATCCTTTCTCAATATATGTTGCTTCTTCATCAATAAGAAGTATCAGAATGTGGAGTATATTGTGGGAGAAACAACAACTAGATCTCTTATTAGGCCAAGATTGATCACATCAATTGTTGTCTAGGAGGTGGATGAGGAGTGAAATACTCCATAATATCATCATAGTGAAAGGGTGAAGCCTAGCAAAAGACAATAGAATTTTGGGTATCCAATCTTTATGTGATGCAGTAGTTGACAATGTATTATCTGTATCCTTTTCATTACATGATCCAATAGCATAAAACTATATACTTTTAACCGTTTTTAATCCTTTTGTAGAGGTTCAATTAGATCAAAGGAATTTGGCTTACCAATGACAAATCGAATTACATTCTTCAAGAATACCACTTAAGTTTAATGATAAAAATCATTAAGAGTTATTGCATTGGAAGATATAATAAGATTCAACAAACAAAATGAGATGAAATTTGAAAAATCGGGCTTTCTTTGCATAGGCGGTAGCATTCATTAGTTACATGTAAAATTAGAGGCGCCTAATTATAATTTGACAATGTTCCATGGGCCTTTCTCTATAAGAGGTGAATTGATTATAAGTAAGGTAAGTATTTTGTGTCCAATACATATGGACAATATTCCATTATTTATATATTTGGATAGTTTAGGAGCTAAGTTCTGACAATTGGAATGTGTTTATGTAGCTTCCTACAAGTTTATAATTGATAATGGAAACCATCGAATAATCTTTTGAATTTGAAACTCCAAAGCTGGAAAAATTCTTTCATTGCCATGAATTGGAAAAGTTACATTTGACAAACTTCGAGTATTACTAAATGTGGGTCTTTGAGTTGCTTTCCAAAATCATTTGGAGAATTGACTACTTTAAAGTAGCTGTGATTATCCTATTTCTTATGTCTGAAGGCATTTACCTTCCACTTTCAATCAATTCAAAGCTCCAAAAAATTATGGCAAGTGATTCAAAGACCCGACTTTAGTAAACTTGAATTCTATCAAATGTAACTTTCCAATTCTTGACATTTAAGAACTTCTTCCAGCTTTGGAGTTTTAGATTCAAAAGATTGTTTGATGGTTTTCATTGCCAATAAACTTGTAGGAAGCTGCATAAGTATATTTCAATTGTTAGAACGTAGCTCCTAAACTATCCAAATATATATAATGGAATGTTGTCCATATTTACTGGACCATAGAAAACTTGCCTTATTTATCATAACTTCACCTCTTATGGAGAAAAATCATTAGAACACTATCAAATTATTAAGCGCCTCTAATTTCACAGGTAATTGAGGAATGCTTTTTCCTATGGGAAGAAACCTCAATTCTTTAACTTCTATTTCATTTTATTTGTTGAATCTCATTCTATCTCTAAATGCAAGAACTCTTAATGATTTTGTCACTAAACTTAAGTGATATTCTTCAAGAACATAATTATTCTTGTCATTTGCAAGCTGGATTCCTTTGATTTGATCGAGCCTCTACAAAAAGATTAAAAATGGTTAAAGGTACATAGTTTTATGTTATTGGAACATGTAATAAAAAGTTTACAAAATATACCTAATTGACTGTTGCATCACATAAAGATCAGACATCCATAATTCTATTATGTTGTACTAGGCTTTGTCTTTAGGCTATGACTATATTATGGAGGATTAACTCCTCGTTCGTCTCTTGGGTAGCGATTGATGTGATCAATTGTTCCCTAATAAGAGATGACTGTCCTTTCTCCCAAAATAGACTCCATATTTTAATGCTTCCAATAGCTAAAGAAACAACATATATCAAGATAGGCTTCTTGAGTGGACTTATCCAACTTACCATACACAAAATCAATAAGATGACCACTCAACTTTTTTTTTTTTTTTCATCTTGACTGTCCAAAGCGTCCAAAAAGAGAGCAAGTCTTTGCTCATGTAAATGGTAGAAACAATTTTGAGGCTCATGGGTACACCTTTGCAAATCCTTAGGATTCTCTCTAAATATCCACTTTGAATGTTACCATATTTATTAGGTTTTGGAAAAAAAAAAATTCTTTGCATCTTCCTTGGCCAGAGGTTCGACAGGATAGGATTTCAACACTAGGATGGGTAGGTCTTCAAAATTATCTATAGATCATAACTTTCCTATTGTTAATAGAATTCTGCTACAGGGTGGAAGGAATTTTGTCTCAATTAAAAGAAGCTCCCAAAGGTTTTGTGACCTCGAAGTATTATCAATGAAAAGAAAAATAGGTTTCCATTTTTTACATTTAAAAGCCTTCATAGGCTCATCCCAACCATCTTCACAATCTCTTAATTCTACGGGTATACTATTAGTATAAGTTGAGAAACAGTCTTTCAGAATTCGCTGCCGCAGGCTCTTAAAACCATTGTCATCTTTCTTGTGATATATTTCTACCTTAGTGCAATTATGACGATGAAAAATTATTTTGGCAACCATGGCTTCTGTGAGTGTTGTCTTCCCAATGCTTCCAAAACTATAAATAACTATAGCCACTGATGACTCTTCTGTGGGTCTCAGCAAATTCACTATATCATTCACTGGCTTCTCAATTCCAGCTGTCATATTAAAAAATGCGTTATGATAAATTTTACAATGCTTAAAAAGTATGTCAAACTGAAACATAACTTCATTATGTTACAAGAAGTTGGAGATGTACAAATATAACTTTATATTAAGTCTCAGAATGATAGTATCAAATATTTAAAAAAATATAAGCATTGAAGTGAGTACAATTTTCAGAGATTAAAATTTTTAGTAATAATAGAATAAATAATAAATTTAATAATTAAAAATAATGCAAATGTTAATTTTAATTAGATAAAACTATACTTACCAAAAAAAATTGTATAATTTTATATTTCAAATATGTAACTAAAAATAATATATGTACAAAATAAACATTCATTTATGAACAAAAATAATATTCATTTCAACTTGTATCAATGTTTGTTTTGTTCATATATTATTTTTAGTTACATATTTGAAATATAAAATTATACACATTTTTATGCAAGCATATTTTTATATAATTAAAATTAATATTCACATTATTTTAAATGATTAAATTTATTGTTTATTCTATTATTACTAAACTTTATTAATTTTTGGAAACTATACTCACTTCAAACTTCTTGTAACATAGAGAAGTTACGTTTCAATTTGACATACTGTATAAACATTGTAAAATTTATCATAACATATATTTTTATATGACAGTTGGGATTGAGAAGCTAGTGAATGATATAGTGAATTTGTTGAGAACCACGAATGAGTCATCGATGACTATAGTTGTATATGGTTTTAGAGGCATTGGGAAGACAACGCTTGCAAATGTTGTTGTTGTCAAAATAAATCTTCATTGTTATAATTACACTAAGGTAGTTGTAGACACTGAAAAATGTCCTAGGCTTGCGAGTGTCATTTTCTACTTCTTCCCTACATATTTAATTGTAATTATTTGATTATCCTCTAAGGTCATATTCTCCTCTTAATTAAATAATTCTTAATTATTTAATCAATTCATTTTCTCCTTATTCCTTCTTGATTAATTAAATAAATTCTTCTTGCTATAATTAAATAATTACTTTAATTATTTAATTATTCATTAGCCTTTTCTTCCATAATTAAATAAATTCTATTTATTTAATTATTTTCCACCTTTCCCTCCACTATTAAATAATTATTTAATTATTCATTTTAATTTTCTTGCTATAATTAAATAATTATTGGGTGATTCCACAATACTGGTTTACAATTTTTGACCAAACTAGACACTAAAATATTTTTTTCTAACTAAATCTTCACTTTTAGGCACCTATAACAGCTAAACCGTGAGGAATTTGAAGATGATGCGAACTAGTGATTTGTGACATTTTGTCTGTAGATTCTAAATTTTTTTTTTTCAAAATTTTTGGAATCAGATTGCACTTCTTTTTCCATATTCTTCCAAAACTAGTTTTTTTTCATAAAACAACATTTTTAAGGAGTGACGCTCACCATATAATACATAATTTTTTTTCCATAAGGATAAAATTATAATTCTTTCAAATTGAGATTTGTAACTCTGCTATCTAGTGCTTTCAATTGGTTAGATAGTAATTTGGTGCCAGAGAGCAGAAAGGTGGGAAAAGGGGGGTTTGCTCGAGCTAGGGGGTTCTAGCGAACCCCAAGGGTTCATTTGAACCCCCTTTCAAAAAGGGGTTTTCATTATTTTTTTGGTGGGATGGTGGGAACTTGCATTGAATGGGTTTGAGCGAACCCTCTTTTGGTTCGTTCGAACCTATTATTCACTCGAACCCCAAAAACAAAAAAAAATTGGCATGGGGTCATTTTTTTCAACTTTTCCTTCCTCACTCCAATTGTAAACCACTTTTTTGGGTTCACCCCCTAGGCTTGCTAACACCATTTTTCCATTGTCTAGGATCTTATTTCTGCTGTTAATTAATTCATTTAATTCATTTCTCCATTAATCTTGATTGGTTATGCATTTTCTGATTTCCAGATATTTTCCCCAGAAATGATTGATAATGAAGTTGTTACTAGCAACTGCCCACGGGGCTAAGAAAGTGATTTGGATACCATTGTTATAGACCCGGCTTCTTTGTGTCTAAGAAGATTGAAACAGCATCAGTAAATGAGAAAAATAAACAAATTCTTAAGAAAGAGACAACTGACTACAAACAACTAGGACTAAATAATGAGTATTTACAAAAATGTCTAATACCATAAAGCAAACCACTAAATAGATCAAGCAAGGAACAACACAGTATTTGAAAAATACACTGGAAATTTGGAAAAAAAACATAATTGGGTGATATATTTAAAGAACAACAACAAAAAATTAAGAGATTAACTAATAACTAATCAAAGAGTAGTAATAGGTCTACACTAAGCCACAAATATCCTTAGAGGCTCCAATAAATTAATTCTAAAAAGACCCTGTCATTTGAGACTTAAATGATTTTTATTAATTCCTCTAATGAACCCTTTCCTCTTTCTAAATGTAGGATAAACATATTTGCAAGCTTGCAATGCCCTATTTACAAGATTTATTTGTCAATTGTAAGGTCAGATTGTTTTAACAAACTTACTCTAATGATGACTACATGAAATGCATAATTTATGAGTAGCTAACTTATCTCTTTATGATTGCATAATTGGTGATTAACTGATTTATCATCATCACCAACTAATGATGCATAGCTAATGAGTAATAGGCTCACTTCTAATTTGTTAATAACATGCATAAAGATTCGATGATTGTATAGAACTAATAATGACTAAAACAGAATCTTATTGCTCTAACGACAAGGGGGCATTTTTTCAGGTATTGTGGTATCATTGTTAATTACTTTGAAACTTTGTTGATTTATTGCAATGAAAAATTATTTGAGACCTAAGGACCTAAAAGTTGAGACATAAAAAATAATTCTTAAGGGTTTTAAGAACAGGAGAAGTAATCAGTTCTTTCCTAAATTGAAATTTGATGCCAAAGATATAGGGGTGTTGTCACAATAGTGGTTTACAATTCCTGAGAGGAACGAATTTTAGCTGAAATCACATATTTTTAGAAAATATAATGATTTAAGCCTTAAAAAGTTCCATTTTAAGGATTCCAATTGAAGAGGGTTTGATCAAATCACTTTAGATCAAACCCCCTTGGATAGAACCTCGCTAGTTTTAAACCATACCTATAAATGCGTCTCCTTTACACCTATCAAAATGCTGATAAAAAATCACTTTTGATTTAGCTTTTGGGGGATCAAATGAATTCATTTAAAATTTATTTCAAATGATTATGGTATTCCTAACAATCTATCTAATGAATATAATTTTAATATGTTTTGGTTTTTTTTATAAAAGGGGGGATAAACGGGTTTTACAGGGACCCAAAACCACAAAGTAACAAAACGGGAGAAGACCGAAACATCGGTCCAAAAAACAAAAAAACTGCCAAAGAAAATAAAACCAACATTAGCAGGCAGCAACAAAAAGCCTCAAAGAAGCCAGCAAACAGCCAACAAACAGAAGAAGCAGGGCCCGACCACCACTAGTTCATAGAGTTCAGGAGCTCATCCGCAACCTCCTCCAAGTCCGCCATTTCCTGAGCCCCCTCCATAAAGATCTGAGCCATACTAGGGGTAGTCTAGACTTTCCTTTTCGTGCTAGATCTGGTATGTTTGGATATCCCAGCTTCCTCGTCCTGGTCTTTCTCCTGATCAAGGTCGACAATCAGAGCTCTCTTCTGGGTTTTCTCCAGTCTTTCAGACATAGCCTTGATGATAACAGAGTTATGTCTGGCAATTCTGCAATTTTGCTCGGCGATCTTTTTCAAGGTTCCTTTGATTTTTTCAAGTTCATTTTCGATAGTGCTGTCCTTTTGAGGAATATTCTTCATATTGTTGTGCTTCTCCGCTTCAAGCTGAATAAGCCCAGTGACTTTAACTTCAATTTCCCCCAGTTTGCTATGAAGAGACAAATTTTTTGTTTTCAGCTCACTTATCTCATGAAAAACCCATTTGGCAGAATTGAGCTGGTCCTGGGAGTAGCTTTTGGCATTACCAACAAAGTCAAAAGGGGGGTCACTTTCAGGATTGACCCCAAAGAACACCGGCTCCGCACCTCTCGAGGGGCTCAAGTTTTCCTGATGAATATTCTGGGGGGCGTGAAGTTCCTCAAGGCTGGCCCCAGCAGTCTTAGCAGAAACAGCAGGGGAGTCATCAGGGTAGGACACAAGCTTATTAACCGGGGAGCAAGAGCAAGCTATATTGGCATTAGGGTTAGTGTGGCCAGAGGCCGAAACAGAGCAAGCTCCAGAAGGTTGAGGGGAGCGGCCAAAAGTAGAAGGAGGGGGCAAAGGAGGCGAAGGGCTCTGGACACGGTCGGGAGAAGCTTTGGTTTCGGACAAGCTAGGCTCAGTATCATCTTCGTCAAGCTCCAGCGGGGCCAAAGGGTTAGGAAGGGCGGGCATATTCTGAAAGTGCTCAAAAATAAGTCTTAAAAGACCCGTGTGAAGAATCGGGTATCTTTTAGGGCTTCTTCTATGATCAGAAAAGTTGTTTCTCAGAGAACAGAGCAAGAAGAAGGGGATAGAGATACGCACCTTATGCCAGAAGTGATTAAGCAGCACGAAGTGATAACCATAGACCCTTGTGAAGTGGCCATCGAGCGTGATGTACTCCATGATAACCCTTAGCACTTTTCTCCACAAAGCTTTTATAGTGTCCACTTCATAGTAGCTATTCGACATCTTGACCAGATTTTGTTTCTCCATTTCAGATTTGGGAAATTTCAAAACAGCTTCGTCGGAGAATTTCCTGTCTCTGAAGAATTTGTGCTCTTCCATCGGAATGCCCGTGACCTCCGCAATTAGGGCTTCATCAATTTGAACTTTCCTCCCAAATAGGAAGACCTCCCCATCATTCCAATTCTTCTCAAAGAAGTCAGTAATCTCCTCCTTAGGGCCATGGAGTTTCTCAATGAACGGAAGTAATCCACCCCTTCTGATTTTACTCCAAGCTTTAGCATTCTTGGTGTGTGATTCAAAGCTGGTAGGCTCCACCCTCCTCAGTTCCCCACCCATAATAGACAGGTTTTGGTTTTGTTATGTATTTGTTTTTTAAGTTTTATTAAACGTAGGTTTTTCATCGAAAATGAATTTCTTTGTTCTTCACGTGTGGAAAAATAGAAGATTATCAAAACAAAAAATTGAAAAATATGAGTGCACCAGATATTGAAGTCCTTGATCCAACAAAAAAAAAAAAAAATTGACATATACAAAAAAAGTTACGCATTATACGGTCGTGTTGTGTCTAAATTGTAATTTGTTTGACTCTGAAACTTGATTAAGGAAAAATTATTCAATAAATAACTATCTAACCAACTGGAAGCACTAGATATCGAAAGTTAAAAATCTAAATTTGAAAGAATTAGAATTTTATCCTTTATGGAAAAAAGTTATGCATTATATGGTGGCCACTTTTTAAAATGTTGTTTTCTCAAAAAATCAATTTTCGTGGGAGATGGAAAAGAAGTGCAATTTGATTCCAAAAATTTTGAAAAAATATTTTAGAATCTACAAACAAAATTTGATGAGACTCTAGTTTGCACCATCTTCAAATTCCTCACGCTTAGCCACTATAGGTGCCCGAATGTGAAGATTTAGTTAAAAATAATAATTTCAGTGTTCAGTTTGGCCAAAAATTGTAAACCACTATTATGGGATCACCCATAGTATGACAGAGACCATAGGTAAGCATTGAACATTTTATGCTATTATTCACCTATCAAAGATATTTTTCAACTTATAAATAAAAAAATAGAAATACGTAGATATAATGTACATCACTATCAAACCATTATACATTTATTCATCATAGATTTATGTAATTAAATATGATAAACATCGTTGACAAACATCAAATAGCCCTTGATAAAAACTTTGATTCTTGGCCATCTAATAATGCCTATGCCTCTTAAATGCCATCATTACCACCAATGTTTTAAAGCCCAGCATTTACCCACAAGTTTCTTCATCAGACAAGTAACTCATGCATGACTCACAAGATTAGTTTGTTGCTGAAACTCGTGAGTATTGGACAAACTACATGACAAGTCTCTGCTGAGACTCACTCTGCCTTAGCAAGTTCAACAGGAGAATTCGGTAGTTGCAGAAACAAGTGAAAACTCTACATACCCTTATTTTTGTTGTTTTTGTCTACGATAATTCAGATCTTGACAGCATGAATTCATCGTCGGGTGATAGGAAGGCTTTATTGATGGTTGGTTAAAAGCAACAAAACTATGAAAAATGCAATGTTCCATAAAGGTCCCTATGGTCTCTAAGGCCTTAATTTGAGCTACCCCCAGAACCCATGAGGGTGTTGCCAATTGACTGAGCAACAAAGGGTGTTTCCCCTCAACTGTGTTGGGTGTTGCTCCCATTAGACCCCTGCCATTGTTCCCAAAATAAAAATTGACTTGGGCTGCACCACATGGAAAAGCATTGTTTTGTCCCCTTAATTAGCTTGAAATAACAAAAACAACATTTTTTTCCCTGTTTTTATATGAATAATTTGGCATTTATTACTTTTCCAAAGTTTTTCCATTTAAATACCATGTATTTGAAATTCCATTTATGTTTTTGGTTTGAGAAGGCAATCTTGATTCCAAGTAGTGCTACTATGATCAAAATAGAAATACGTCTTCTCTAAATTCATCATGTTTCTTATGCATTATTTAAGTTTATTTTGTGTATTTGTAAAATTTAATTGATTTATTGAGCTTCTTGCTGAATTTGAATCCAAGATGAAAATTTTGAGTTGCTAGGTTTTAGCTAAGTCCAATTTTTTGTAATAACCAACCTCAATTTTTTTTTTGAAAAAATACGTTAGCCTTAAAGTAAATGAAAGCATAACAACTTCCCTTCCACTTTTTGATTACCTAGATTCCAAATTGGGTAAGGTTAGAGCATACAGTGTCAGGACTACAATTATACTTGAAATGGAACAGCTGAAAGTAATCCACTTTATAGATGGAAAACTCGCCAAAAAATCGGCAAGTCACCAAGTACTCGTTGAGACAAACGACCAATGAGATTTCACAAGGTTTACTCGCCACTTGGACTCGCTGAAATTTCGGTGAGTACTTGCCAAAAAACTCGACGAGTTTGAGAAAAAAACTCGCTAAATATATTAAAAATGTGAAACACAAAATAAATGCAATTTAAAAAAAAAAAAAGTAGTCAAAAAACTCATAATTTTTCCCTATAAAGGCATGAACACCCCTCACACTTCCTCACATAGCACTTGGAAAGCAAATATTCTTCATAAAAAATGTGTCAAATACTTGATTTCTCCCTTAAGTGATAAAATTGTGAAAATAGCATGCATCATGAAGGTTTGTGTGGTTTCAAAGGCCTTAATTTGTGTTTTGTGGTGGGGGCTTTGCCCCTTGACCCCGCTAGGGGCATTTCCCTAGACCCCTATGAGGGGCACTGCCCCTTGACCCTGTTGGGGGTGTTGCCCTCAAACCCCCACAAGTGGCACCACACCTCGACCCCATTGAAATCTCCACTCCTAAACACCCACTAGTTATTGGGATCTCTTCTCATATAAGAAATTTGATTACAATGAGGGGATTTGGGAGTGGAGATTGGAATCAACAACTTAGACAATTATATTTATCACTATCATAATATCATTGATTCTCCCCAAGTTTTCACTAGACTACAACGGTGTGCAAAGATTATAACCTCTCCCCAAGTTTTCACTAGACTAGGATAGAGAAAGATGTCAAATGTTGTAATATGCAATTTATGAATTATGATGATGATTTTCAAAGACAATCATCTTACATTCATAATAGTTGCCAGGTAACTATTGTATCAAGTTTTCGCATGAAGATGTGATTTTGAACTCAATTTGTATTCAAATGAATCAAATTTAATAGAAAACACTTTTGTACTCATTTGTGCACTCATTAGAACATTTTGTCAATGACTTTTGCAAAAAAATATGTTTCTAAAGTAATTTAAATAATTTTTTAAGTTGTCAAGTTTTTGCCGAGTCAAAAAATTTGGGCCTACCGAGTTTTTGTTGATTCTAAGTTTTCCAACTATGATCCACTTATCTAGTGGGAGTTAGCTTAGCACTTCCACTTTTCAGTGGGAAAGCTTATACAATACTGAAAATGTAAAGCCAATTCTACCACTTTTCAATGGTGAGTGAATATAGCAAGAAAGAACAACTCTCCCACTTTTCAATGGTGGGTGAATACAATGAGCAAGAGCAACTCTTATGATTTTCAATAGTGAGTGAAAACCAATGAGCCACTTATTCAACAGAGTAAATAACAAGTAACAAGAGCAAGATGACTAGTGGTACTACCACCCAGTGTTACAATGTTAACTCTTACAATTCATTCCAAACCAAATTTATATCTGTTGTTACAAATATTAATGTGATATGAAGTTGATTAAAACACCCCAAATGAACCTCCAACTTGGGACACTAACTACCTAGAATTGTAATAACAAATATACCTTAGAATATTGTTTGGTACAAGTCTGAAACTACGTTGCAACATTTTGGACAATGAAATAGATGACTCAAAAAACTTCACCTAGCTACCTCCAACGTGCCAAAATTATCACCAACTACATTACCACCCAAAAAGCAGTTCCAACTCACACCAAAACTCATGAAAAGAGTGTATCGCTATTCTAGAAAGGTATATCAAACATTTGCAAATCTAAAACTATTGTTGCAACAAGTAGCAACAATGGTATGACCCCCTAAAAAGCACTCGAAACTCCACACTCAACACTCCAATTTGAAAAGGAATCACACCAAAATGTAATGCTAAAACATGTACATCAAAATAGTCCATTTGGAAAACCCAAACTGAAACTTCAAATCAGCTCCAATGGTGATTCCTAGCTAGAATCGCACCACAATCTAACTAGGGAATATCTTGCAATTCTTAAACTAAAAATCTATGAGAGATTTTGTTCTCAACGATTGAAGAGAACTAAAATCATTTTCGCAACATAACATAATCATTCTTCAGCATATCCAAATGAGCCCCCAACACCTTTTATAGCTTTTCTCATTGCTTTTTTGAAAAATGTTTTTTGGTTTTTTGCAGTTTTTTCGAAAAAACACTTTTTTTGGTTTTTCGAAAAAGTAGTTTTTTGCTTTTTTGTTGTTTTTTTTCTTCCGAAAAACACTTTTTGCTTTAAATTAAATAATTCATTATGTGCAAACATTTAATCACCTTTCCAACGAGCTATTACACTAAGTTGTCCTTTAATTATTTGCCAATATAAGACAACATTATTAAAATATTAATTAAATAACTTAATAATTCACCTAAGTTGCGAAAAATTTGGAAACACATCAGAATCCAAATTTGACTATGCCGATATGATACTGAGGCAATAGGTGAATAATAGAAGTCAATTTGGTGACTTACTATAAATACACGTGCTCTCCAAGAAGTTTGGAGAACACCCCAAAAGTCATGAAACACTTCAGATGGTGTCGTTTAGATCAGTATTGTCCACAAAGCTCATTGCCAACAAAAGAAACCTGGTGACTCCGAAATTGCATCCTCCAAGATCTTTTGAGTGCCCTTGCCTTACCAATTAGCCCATGAAAACTCAAGAAATAGACTAACGGTCTTTGAACTTAATAGACCTAAGAAGGAGACATTACAATTTTTATGGCCACCATCTTATTACTTCCAAGCACAATTGAGATTCATAGTTGAATACAAACTATGTGATCCCATGTGAAGGCTACAACTCCTATTTATCCTCTATAGGTGGTCTCTTGCAAGTTGTCGCATCGGAAATATCAATAAGTCATACAAGAATAAACAAAATATTTTCCTTAAAATGCAAAGCAACCACTTTTTAGAAGAAAACTTCCAGCATCTGTTCAAGAGTGGGATGCTAGAAGTTTGTGGCACCTGCTGAGAGCTTGCAGGGATTTTTATTGCCAAATATCAACTTAAATCTGGTGAGATTTTTCTCAAATTTAACTTTTTAAACAAAATCCTAAGAAGTTGAAACCTTCGGGGTAAAAGCTTGCATCCCATGTGACCATTTTGCTGCAAATAGCTCCATGTTTTACTCGGCAGCGGCTGATGAGAAATTTCAGGTGCCCCTCTCAATGGCAAGATTGCCTAAAGCAGTGGTCCTATGGAAGGAGGTCTCCCTCAATTTTCTTAGCAGGTATTATTGCAAGGTAATTTTAGGAGGGACTAGTAGTCACAGCAGTCCCATGGCAAATATTATTTTAAGCCTTGCTGCAATATTTCTAGAGATATTATCTAAAATTATTACTTTTGAATTAAAACGGAATTGAACAATTAAATCTTAACAATTGACAAAAATGTCTCCTAAAAAATAAGAGACATCACCTAGATCCATATACCATTATGTTGCCCTTTGTTGTTAAGTGTTTTTTCAAACATGTGGGTTTTCAGTTTGCTCATGGGTTTTAGTTTTCTTACAGATACGCATTATATAATTTCTTGGTCTGCAATTGTATGACTATGAAATATCCTGACATCACCTTTGAGAATAAGTATGACTATGAAATATCCTGAAATCGATCACATAGCATCTGCTGCAAAATTGATTTGATCAACAACAATTCCTAGCCGTCTCCGAGTTCCCATCAACTTAGGTAAAGATTGGAAGATATTTCTCCTTCTTACATATATATAAACTTCCTGTATAGTGCTAGATGACTTTCCTTCAAAATTATCAGCAAATTCCAGCAAAAGCAGAGAACACAGTATAATCCCGAGGCACTTAATTATTATCGCTGTTTTCAGATTTTATTTAACATATCAATGAGAATAAATCGCCTGTGAAAGTTAAAAAAAAATGGAAAGTTGTTAATGATTGATCAAATTATTAGGTATCATACATGTAATTATATTTAATTAACAAGTGCCACTTTTTAATGTGAATAAAATTAAATGTTAATTTTGTTAATTATAGTATTAATATAATATTTTAAAATGTTACAATTAATATTAATTTTTATTAAAATTATATAAATAATTAATATTATAATGTAAATTGTATGATATGCATGTTTATATTAATAGAATAAAAGGTATTATAAAGATATTATAAATATATAAAAAATTCAAGTAATAGTATAATATAATTAAAAGAAAAAAATGATAATTATATAAATATAAAATTTATCTAATAATTATGTTACATAATATTATGTATAATACACTATAAATTTATTATATTATATTAATAATATTTATTGATTATATAATATAAATTTTAAAAAAAAAAATTAAATTATTTTATATTAAATAAAATGAAATGATTATATAGTATAAGTATATGAAAGAATTAAATAATTATTATTTACAAATAAAATTTATATAATAGTTTTGTGTAATAATGATGAAAGTTATATAAACAATGGTTGAATGTAGCCAAAATAATACTTCTTAATTCTCAAATGTAGCCAAAATAATAGTTCTTGGTTCTCAAAACTAGGCAAAATAATAGTTCATTTTCACTTTTCCTAAAAATCCTTCAATAACACACACAACTTCTTAGCCAATCATATTGATGAAAAATAATTTTTATTATTTATAAAATTAAATATTTTGCAAGTTCATTTATAAAATTTAATTTAATTTATTTTCAAAAAAAATTATTGTTTTTGATTGGTTGAAAGCTAACTTATTAATAACTAATTAACTAAGAAAAACAAAACTCATTGCAATAGTATTGCCTACGAAAGTGCTAATAACAAGTGTCACGAAGTGGTTAGTACTTGCCTTCAATAACAAGTGTCACGTAGTGGTTAGTACTTGCCTTTATAGTATTTTAGATTTAATAAAAATAAATATAAGTTTTATTAAATATAAAATTTATATAATAATTTTGTTAAATAACAATATGTGTAATATAGCTTATGTGAAATAGAAAAAAATCTATTAATTGTCATTAAAGTTATTTGTAATAATAAATGAATTTAAATTTATATTTTTTATTATTACTATTATTATTATTTAATTTACTAGCCTATCTTGTTTTTCTTTCATTTACCCTAGAATAGGAAGAAGTTTTATTATCTTTTTTTTTTTTATCTATCTAATCATCTCTTCATGTTTATGAATCTATCTATTTTGGTTAACACCCAAATAATCAAAATAAATGATTTTAAATATGTCATGTAACTGTCTCAAAACCATTTAGAACGATGATTTTAGGTGAAACTGTTTGAAACCATTTTGTTGGCCAAAAACATGACATATTTCTAAACTTTTACTCTATGTTAGGGGCATTGTCAACTTCATACTATTAACCCAATTTGAATCATATTTGTTTATATTATTAGATTCATATTTTGTTATAAATTTTGATCAACATTGTAGTAATCAAAAGAAATGATTTTAAATATGTCATGTAAAACTCTTTCTTTTGATATTACTTTAGAATATTAATTACGAAATCTTAAATTTACAATCTATTTCTTCAAAAATATATGGACATGCTCATCAATATAAAATACAATAAATCATAAATGTAAATAACTACCATATTAAAAAAACTTGAGATTTGTGTACACATGTTTAAATTGGAAGTGATTGTCACATCTTTTCCTATATAAAGTGCTTAAATATCTTATTGCTAAATGATAGAAGGCATAGTAGCATTCACGAAGAGATGAGAATTCCCATTATGAACAATATTCAAAAAACTAACCAATGTAAAAGCACTTATACACTACTGTATTCAACTCCATTTTCTGATGAACGTTTGTTGAAATTTCGACAAACTATTGTCGGAACACCGACAAACCACTGCAATAATTTTCATCAAAACCTTTTCGTCGCTTTTCCGAAAAACCTTGAAACGTTGAACTCACGACGTGACTTCATCGGTTGTCACCATGGTAAAGGTGATCGGGTGTTCGTCGAACTTCTGACGAACCATGTGTCGATCTAATGATGAACATTAGCTAGAAAACAAGTGGGACAAATCAACCAAAACATCAGAACACCACCAGAAAATCGTCGAAACAGCGACGAAAGAGGCATGTCATAACAATGGAAATTTCATCGAAGGTATAGCAATTTCGTCGATCATTTTTGAAGTTTCATCAAAATTTTGACGAAACAATGCAAATTTTTTTTTTAAAGTATTTCATTTGCAAACATGCTAGTCTAGAAAAATGTAATTGGTTGGTGTAAAGCCAAATTCGACAACCTTTTCCAACATCCTCCCTGCCTGTGCCAAAAGGGGAGCTTTGTAATAGGGTATGGACATCCATCAAAACATAAAGGATAGAGGATTTTCATCAGTTGTAGTTGCAACTTCCTTGTTAGACATGTATGCAAAATGTTGAAGCATAGACAAGGCACGTGAACTGTTTGATAGAATGCCTCAAAGAAATGGCGTCTCATGGACTACAATGATTGCAGGATATGCACAAAATAGATTTGTTCAAAAGGCTTTAGAAATTTTAAAGCAAATGTAATTGGCTGGTGTAAAGCCAAATTCGAGAACCTTTGTGAGCATCCTCCCTTCCTGTGCCAAAAGGGGAGCTTTGGAACAGGGTATGGACATCCATCATAACATAATGGAAGGGGGATTTTTGTCAAATATTATAGTTGGAAATGCTCTACTAGACATGTATTCAAAATGTGGAAGTATAGATAAGGCACATGAACTATTTGATGGAATGGCTCAAAGAGATGTCATCTCTTGGAATGCAATGATTGTAGGATATGCTAATGATGTTTCAATAACTTTGGTTGTTTATCTTCTCCCCATCAATTTGTATGCAATTGACATGTGGTTACTTTTGTTATCTCTTATGTGCATAAACAACTATTTTGCATGTGTGTACTTCAAAAGAAAATAACAATAAAATTACCAAGTTTCAAAGTTACTACACAAGGGTTGCAAATAAGAATAATAATGGTGGTTGTATTTGAGAAGGCATTAGGGAAGAAATTTCCTCTAAATTTTTTTGATAAACCTAAAGATTTTGAAACTCTGTATGCATTTATAGAGAAGGTTGAGAAGGAATTCAAGTGGGAAAGCATTACATGGAAGATCTATTTATTTAATGGCCATTGGAATATTGACTTCCCTAATTTATGACCTCAAGAATCAATTATAAATCAATAACAGATTGAAAAGCTATATATTCTCTTTTTTGTAAGAGGATGGAATTTTGGGATAGAAAACTTTTGGGTTCTTTCACATTGTATGACTGTAACAAAAGAGTGAGTTTTCTCTCTTCATCATATAACAAAATATATACTAGGAAAAATACATAACTGATGTTGTGATCTAGCTAAAGATGTCCGGATGAGATATAAATCTTCCTAATGGTTATAATTCAGGAGTTAATGCACAATAACATGGCATTTAGAAAAAGGAGCAAACAAGGTTTGTTGACCAAATCGTGTTGCAACCAAATATTTGCAACTAAACAAAAATGGAGGATGAGAAGAATTAGAGTTGGTTTCTTCTATCCCAAAATTAATTTCTATGAAGCATATAAAGTAGATTACAAAAAATGCATAAAACACAGAAAGAGTGTGTATTAAGCACTTGAGTTACCCCCTCAAGCTGCATATCCTATTATGAATTCCCTAAAGTACTTGGATCTTATACAATTTTATGTGCATCTTCAGTTATTATAAGTCACAAATAAATTCTTTATTAACTAATTAGAAAAAAATTCTACCTTTGTTTGTACTTTAGAAATGATAAGTTTTTCAAAAAAATAAATGATCTACATACCTGTAATCTCACAATGCTACTTATTTGTTCATGGTCCAAAGATTGGAAGACAGTATACTCATCAATACGATTTATGAACTCAGGTCAGAAGGTGGCCTCTGCTGCTTCAATATAAAATAAGAATCCAAAAGCTTGATTACCCTTGTTGAACTACTTAACTTTAGCACTTTCATCTACACGTTTTTTTTCTACCCCCATTGTAACTCTATATAACCTCTTGTTCTTTAGTATTAGTTGAACCTTAGTTTTCCATTGATGGCAGTTAAATGGAATTAGAAGAGGAACTAGAACATTTGAATCCATGCTTGTTGATTGTTGCAACGAATTTAGAAGTGCAAAAAAGAAAAGATAGGAGGAAGAAGTATATACAACACAAGGCTATTCACAAGATAGTAAACTATCTTGTTGTAGCCAACCAATTAGGCCTCTTGGAGTAGCGTTGTTTTGGTCCATTGCTCTTTTTCTATTCACTATCATGAAGGTTTTGAGGCCTTGTAGGGGCATATAATACCTGTCTAAGTTTAGCAGTTTGGGCCTAGTACAGGCTTGTATGTGGATTTTATTCTAACTGTCCTATTGGGTAGGGCTACAAGGGTTAAAAGGGTAAAGAGGCCTAAAGGTTAGAGCGATGAGAAAATGGATTTTCCTAAGTGAAAATTAGGGTGTTAAGTTTTGGTTTGGTCCTATTTGACATGATCTAAGTGGCTACAAACCCTCTTGGTTGTGAGAGTACAAGAACCCTAGGTAAGTTGGGTTTTTTCCTTGAAGGAATAGTGGATTAGAAAGTTCCACTTAAAGAGTATTTGAGAGAGCTATGCTAAGTTGGTGGTTTGATCATCTAGTTGATCATCTAAATAAGCTTCCCTTGCTCACTCTCAATCGCTTATTCCTACATAGTTCATTATCCTTGGTTTGTCAATCACTTAATGTATTCTTTCCATGTCACAAAACAAGAATCTTCTATCATGAACAAGGTTGTAGTATGAAGGCCTATAGCATACTCTGGAATCTACTCATTTCCTATCAAATTGCCCCATAATAACCCTTGTTATTTTCATGATGGACATAAGCTAATGCATTATTCTTCAATTATGACAAACCTTTATGGAGTTACCCTCTCAAATGACACATGAATGCATAAATTTGAGAGGAAGACAGTAAGTTGAATGAATGTAAGTAGAGAAATTTTTGCATACCTGCAGATGGTACAAAATTTCATGGTTAAGTGGAAGCCTCCCATCAACAACAAGATCCAAATATCCATGTATCTATCTCAATCGAGCCTCTAAACCCTTCAAAGTTGCCAATTTTTCCACTAACCTATTATGCACAAAAATTCAAATTTTAGAGTTATGTCACCACTAAAAACAAAAGAAATAGAGCTTTGAAACCAAATCCACGCAACAACACAATGTGGTATTCATACAAATCCATACAAACAAACTAAACTCAGAACATTGGAATGGAAACAACTTGAAATTATGATGTAGAGCATGGATTCAGTTTACTCTTGACTGGAGGCACTTTTCACAATAATGGGTTCTTCATGTAAAACATTTGTACGAGGTTCAAATAGTAAAGAGATTGATGAAAGATAGAGGAATTGAAAAGATACTTGGATTTAGTTGGATTGAGCTTCTCTTTATTTTAAGAATATTTTAATATTCTCTAGTTAACAGGGCCAACCACATGATGGTGGAAGCTAATTTGGCCCCTCCTCCCCCCTCACATCACTCTCAATTCCCCATACTTGATCATATAACATTAATCATTCATTCATCCATTAATAACATATAACATTCATTTATTAACATATTCACATTCATTCATTCATCCATTAATAACATATAACATTCATTCATTCATCCATTAATAACATATAACATTCATTCATTCAGTTTCTACATATTATCAAAAATATGGTTGTCATAATATGATTACAATCACTTTTTTTTGTTTCTTTAATTTTGAAGCTAAAAAAAGTTGAAGTGGAGTATCGTTTTATAAATCATATGTCCCCCCTTCAATTGTTCTGCCCTCTACTTGTGATCTTAATGTATGCCTAGTCATGTATTGATCACGACATGGAGGCCGCTTCAAGGGGGGTCTGCTGCAATAACAAAGAAATGTTAAATTGATATGTTTTGTTATTATTGTTACAAGTATTTTATTAATTAAAAGAACATTAGAGTGGTTCTCTTTACATGATGGGGCCACATCATGTTCTTGATCTTGCTGTATAGCCTCATGCTCAACATACTGAACACCCTCTAAATCTTGATCTGGAGTTGAAACACGAAAGGTTACATTAATGAATACACCAATTGCAATTAAATATGTTTAAAAGAACATTAGAGTGGTCCTCTTTACCTGATGGGGCCACATCATGTTCCTGATCTTCTCTAGCCGATCATGCTCAACATGTTGATCAGCTCTACATGCTCTAAAGTTGAAACACGAAAGGTTAGCATTAATTGTACACCAATTGCAATTAAAGATGTTTAATTGTATTAATCCATACCGTTTTGATAGTACTACAATACATCCAATATAGGTATGCACACCATGACCTTCATCTACGTAGGTTGTGCTCCACCAAGCCGCAAGGTAATTCCAATGTCATGTGTATTATCATTGCTCCGTCTATTTAAAAAAATAGGCACATAATTACTTATGGTGGAAATTAATATTGAATAGATTGCACAAGTATTCAATTTTAAATAAACTTTATTGAGTTTATTTACCTGTGTGTCGGATGCAGTGGAAGATTGTGTTTTCCTAGTCAAGACTCTTAGGCATTCAACCACGGCTTCATAGCCATGCTGGAAGGAAATCTTCATTTCCTCTTCTGTGGGCGCTCTCTTGAATTTAGAGCCCTGCATTTTTGCATAAGATCATGAATTTTGCTTCTATGGTGTGATAAAACCAAAATTATTTGTAAGTTATTATTTGGATGCAATATTTCATTTATTGATAGTTACAATTCTTGCGGCTAATTTCATATAACCACCAGAGCCAAGTTTGTGTTGCTCATGTTTTTCTAGTCTTGCCTTTATTTCCTTTGATGTGTCAGGCAGCCTCTGAAAAGTTTGAAATACATTAGATTATGTAAAAAGAAAGAGTAATCAGTATATAATTACATTTTTTATAGTATCACATACCTTCCTTGGCCCAGTGGTGTCTTTCTTTTTTTTCTTTTCAGCCTTCTCCTTTCCATCTGACACCAGGTCCTTCCACTCCCTCTCTGGAATCGTGGGGGGATGCTCATACTTTTTGTTCTTCTCTAAATGTGACCTATATTGGTCCCTCACATACTTTAGATATGTACCAACTTTCTTAAGGACCTTCGTTTGGTTGAATGTTTTACCATCGAATAGCACAACTAAATGGTTAATGAGCTCATCCTTTAAATCTTGATTTTGGGAATTCCACCATGTACGTATGGTGGGCCTGAAGAGCTCCAATGTTATATCAGCTAGATGTTTATAAAAATATCATTTCCTACAAAATGATCATGGGATCATTAGTCTAAAAAGAGTGATCAATAAGTAAATTTCAATTGGATTATATATAATAATAATTAAAACATTTAAAATTACTTGGGACCTTCTCTATCTTTATGGGAACGAAATCCTCGGTCACTACAAATGTGACCGGCAATGTTCCCATACTAGTAATACGGGAAGATCTAGGAAATGTTACTAAAACATCACCAGCACTAGTGGCCTCTGCATCACCAGTACTACCCGATGCGTGCATGCTATGTGTTGTCGACATTTCAATCGACAATATAGGCACGGATGATGGGGTCGGATGATCATGTGATGTATGTGCAGGAAGATCAGGATGGACACTTGTACCAACCCCTACTCTGCGGGAAACACCTACAGTACCCTAAACATGGGCAGCAGCATCATGAGGACGCAAAAAATCCTATAAAAACAACACATATTTAGTTCATGACATAAAATATTACAAATTATAAAACCATGAATGAACTTATGTTATAACTAAAGACCTCATGACATCTTACTTGCAAGTTTTATACTCTCTTGGTCAATATTTTAACCCTCTCTCTTATCTCATCTGTTTGAGGCACTATGAATAACAATTGAAGGATTTCTTCATTGCATTTTTTTTGTGTCTTCCTTATCATATCGAGAGGGTTTGTTGAATATGCAATGTCATCATCTAATAACAGTGACTGCACCTTGACCCTATGGATGCTCTCCTCTACTGTTGGTGCCTTTCCCCAATCAGTTGTTTGCAACAAGAATATTTAAAACATTATCAAAATTAAGCCAATAAACTTATGAAAAAAACATAATAATAAAACATTTTTCTTGTATCTAATTTGTACAATTACAATGAGGTAAACCAATCAGGTAGAAGTGCCTGAAGATGCATCACGATCTGTGGTCTGGGCCAAAGCCTTCCCTGTACGATCAATGTCCTGCTATGACAAAAATTAAATATAAAAAAACATTACTAAAATGAAACCAATAGACTTACGAAAAAAAACATAATAATAAAATGGTATATTGGATTCATTAATTGGAGGTTGGGTAAAATGTTATATAGTATGTACCACCCCCATAGTAACTATGTTTGTATCTAAGTGATTCAAATTGTAATCGATTAGCAACTCTTCCCCTGCAGTTATTGATTTTATCGCACATACAAATACACGGTTTCCCTCGTGCGCCTCGAATATGCAATTGGGTTGCTTATTTGTTGACCCAGGTCGTGTACTAATTATAAACCCTACAATATTCCCTGATGCTTTTGGCCTTCCGTCAATGTACACAACCACTCCTTTATTTTGATCCTTATCTTTTAGCTGTATATAATTTGCTGACAGTGCATACCTACACATACTTCGTGTATATCGAACCAGCTGCATCCAATCTTTGTAACTGTAACAGGTTCCGACATACTCCATCAATTCAGTAACTTGTCATAGCAGACCTTTATGTTGTCCATGCAAAATAGGCCCAAATCATGTAATGACGATGGTGTTATGCAATATATCCTCTCATTGACACAAAAATCAGTGTTTATTGGAGAAAGTTCCCTGGGTACCCATTGTTTTTGTAGATGTTTGTACCTCAAGGGCACCTCGATGTTGCCTATGCTCTCATCATCATAAGAACATGACCCCCCTTTAGCAAGAAAAAATTCCATGCATTTACAGAATTTTCTTCTAATCTTTTGACCTCTAGTTGATCTCCCTCTTTTAGACCTACTACATGTCTCACTTTCCTCTTCTCTTCTTGAATTCCCCTCACTCAAGGAAGACAGATCTGACAAATACCTATTTGGTAGTACCTACACTCATAAGGATGTTGGATGAAGTTCTTTCATGGTGATGTGATCCCAAGGTGACATTATGATTAATCTATCATTTCATCGCTAGAATTTGACTGGTTATAACGTAATCAAGTCTTGATAGATTGCAAGTTATTGTTACTACCGTCCAAATGTGTCCATCACAAATCAAATCAATGTATGAAGGAGACTGTCCCTTGCAATTAATGACTTTAAACTTTGTAACAAGTGTTAAATGTGACTATGGTCCACCAGTTACACAACCAAGGCCTCAAATCTATTGTGCAGAAGAATGGTTTCACCATACATAATATTTTGGTTTAAGTTGTCTTGAAAAAGATGAATTAGAACACTAATAGACATAATTCAGGTGCATGTGTGAGGTGATTCAGCTGTCCATTGATAAACTCCATATTTCTAAGTGGTTAACGGGGAGGGAATGTGTACTAGGACTGGTTAAGTCATCATAAGTTTATGCTTTGGCAATAAAAATTGTTTAAGTCATCTTAAATCTTCCTATGTCTAATTGCTTGGAGACTTTTGGTATGTTTTAAGGTAGGATGAGTGGTTGCATCAATGTTCTAGTTCTCTATGGAAAGGTTTCAACATCTTCAAATAGTGAAAGTTAGTGCTCATAGTCATTTGAAACAACAACATTTTGATTCTTCAAAGGCTTGTAGTAGGTTTTGAGTCTTGGTGATAAGTTTCAATGTAATCACAAGGTTTTCATCCTCACTTTGTAAGCTTAGTGCACCTTGGAAAATTAAAGAATCAAAATTACATGATGCAACTAGGTTCTTGAGGGGAGTTTCCTTGGTTTTTTGAAATGGTTTTGATGCCTTTTGACACCTCTTGAAGGCTCTTTGTATTCGGGCTTTTGGAAGTTGTATTAACTTGCCTTAACTACGCAATTAGGTGTCTAAATGATGTTTTGTTAGTTCCCAACGTACAACCAATTAAAATTCAATTGTGGGACTTTGGGAAGGTTGGTTGAAGATATAAATAATCCTCTCTTGGTTGAGGCATGTGGGTTGATGAATCATTTTGAAGTTCTAATGCAAAAGCTTGTTGTTTTCTAGAAAATCTGTGTGTAAATTTCATGTTCTACTGCATGGTACCGCCTTTGTACATACTATACAGGTAAATTCCTATTATAGTTGGATAGAGGGAAGACTTGGATTTCTTTTGGAGGTGATTTGACAAGTTTTCATTGAGTATAAAAGAAGATATCGCCATTTTAGCAGGAATTGGTCTGAAAACCCTCAAAACTAGGGTTTTGATTGAAGAATGGCTCTTTCTTCCATCTCCACATTGTAATAATTCTAATTCTTGGTGGGATGGAATATATTTGTGTATATTTTCATATTTTTAGGGTTATGGAGAATGGCATGTTGTGTGGAGGAAGTTTTGAAATGTTCTAGGCCTGGCATCCTCATGTGGCAGGCCTAGATTATGAAGCAAAAAGTTAAGTTTTGCTTGTTTAGGGTGATTTTAACTGTGAAGGCACTTAGGATTGATAGGCATGGGTGTAACTAGCCTTTAAGATCCCGTTTCAAGGATTTGGGGTGAAGGGGAGAGCCTAGATAGTCAACTGTTATGTTGTAGCCTGCCAATTAGGCCTCTTGGAGCAACGTTGTTTTGGTCCATTTCTCTTTTACTGTCCACTATCAAGAAAGAAGGTTTTGAGACTTTGTAGGGGCATATATTACTTGTCTAAGTTCAATGGTTTGGGCCTAATAGAAGCTTATATGTGTATTTTATTTTGACTGTCCTACCGGGCAGGGCTACAAGCCTTTTAGTGGTAAAGAGGCCTAGTGGTTAGAGCGATGAGAAAATGTAGTTTCCTAAGTGAAAACTTGAGTCTCATGGTTTGTTTTAGTCATATTTGACATGATGCAAGTGGATAAAATCCCTCTTGATTGTTTGAGTACAAGAACCCTAGTTGGGGGGTCTTTTCCTTGAAGGAATAGTGGATTGGAAAGGTCCACTTAAAGAGTATTTGAGAGAGTTGTGCTAAGTTGGTGGTAAAGAGGCCTAGTGGTTAGAGCAATGAGAAAATGGAGTTTCCTAAGTGAAAACTTGAGTTTCATGGTTTTTTTTAGTCCTATTTGACATGATCCAAGTGGATAGAAGCCCTCTTGATTGTTTGAGTACAAGAACCCTAGTTGGGGGGTCTTTTCCTTGAAGGAATAGTGGATTGGAAAGGTCCACTTAAAGAGTATTTGAGAGAGTTGTGCTAAGTTGGTGGTAAAGAGGCCTAGTGGTTAGAGCGATGAGAAATGGAGTTTCCTAAGTGAAAACTTGAGTTTCATGGTTTGGTTTAGTCCTATTTGACATGATCCAAGTGGATACAAGCCCTCTTAATTGTTTGAGTACAAGAACCCTAGTTGGGGGGGTCTTTTCCTTGAAGGAATAGTGGATTTGAAAGGTCCACTTAAAGAGTATTTGAGAGAGTTGTGCTAATTTGGTGGTTTGATCATTTAGTTGATCATCTAGTCATCCTTTTTTTAATAGAGGATTTTATATCATTCTAGAGCTCGCTTTATTATTGAATATGGGAACACAAGTCTATGTTGATATCTTTTTCATTGAAAGCTAAAGACTGCGAGGTACCTATTCCACCAAAATCTTTTGAGACAGGATCCCATCCTCATCCCTTATATCATATCTTTGGAAGTGTAAACCTTGATAAATGAACAAAATGAAACAGACTCATTTTTTTTGAGGTTGTGAGTGGCATGGATGAAACTGAAGCTATGGACAACCCAAATTGCTATGTGAAGTAGGCTTGCACTACAATCTTAATATTTTAGTTGTGAACCTAACTAAAATAGATCTTATGGATGTTACAAAATTATGACACAAAACTTTAAACCTAGTTTAGAAAGATACATTTTAACTTTGAGTTTGGTTTTTGAATTTAGATTTGAGCAAGGTTTTACATAATTAGATATTTTGGAGCACACAAAGATTTCTTGTTAATTGTTACTATTCAATTGTTTGATTCATTTCCTATAGTTACCATAAAAATTATACAAATAACTTGTTCTCATCTTATTTTGGATTGGGATTAAACAAGGCATTTCAGAATCAGCGGGTGTCATGCAAGTTTTGTTCATGCTGGGGTGATTTAAAAAATATATCAATGCTGGAATCATGGATTGCAGATTGGTTTTGAAGTTTGGCTTAATATTCTGTGACACTATTCCTTTCGCCAATCATGTATTTCTGTCAAGATGTTTTTGTATGGATATGTTTTTTGTGTTTTGTGTTATGTGTTTTAGGCAAATTTGAAACCCTTGTTTGAAGCATGAAAAAATTGGAAACTAAGCATGAAAAACACAGGTTAAAGAGAATGGGGGTGCCAAACTTACAGTACTCATTCTCCCTTGGTTGTGGATTTTCCCTGAGTGTTGTCAACCTCGTCCCTGGCGCTGGTATTGACCTTATTTTCACTCCTCCAAACTCTTCCTCAGCGCTGGTATTCACCTTGTTTTCACTCCACCAAACTCTTCGTCGGTGTTGGTATTGACCTTAAAACAACTCCAATCTCTTCCTTGGCGCTGGTATGGACCTATCTCTCACTCCTCGAAACTCTTCTTCTCTTCCTCGGCGTTGGTATGGACCTATCTCTCACTCCTCGAAACTCTTCCTCTCTTCCTCAGCGCGGGTATTGACCTTTCACTTCTCCAATTTGATGAGCTAGGTTTTAATTAGAGTATGTTAATTAAATTGAAATTTTTGGTGCCATTTAGCTAGGTTTTAATAATAAATTAGCTATATTTACATAATAAATTATAAAATTATTCAACTTATTATAATTATATATTATATTCTTTAACAAAATTATTAAATACATATAAAATTATTATAATTAATAATTAATAATAAGTATATTTTTATATAATACAAATTATAATTAATATAATATATATTTAATATAATAGTAATATTAGATTAAATTATATAATATAATTATATTTATTATTATATAATAGTATATATATAAAGATAGGGCCAAACAAATAAATTATTCTCTTTCCTCCCCTCTTCCCCCCCCCCCTCTGTGGCTTCCTCTCCCCCCTTTCTCTCTCATTCAATCCATCTCGCCCTCCATCTCTCCTACTCTATATCTCTATATCTATTTCTCTTTTTTATCTCCCTCTCACTCCTCTCTCTATCTCTCTCTCTTTCACCATCCCCCTCTATCTCTCTATATC
>VDFB02000010.1:23322998-23345863 GCA_007258455.2 Sequoia sempervirens | reverse complement strand
GGATTATTTCTCATTCAATTGTAAATGTACCATAGGATGACGAACATAATTAATTTGAAGGACTTAAAGTCATACTCAAGTATATCATCCAAAATCCCATAGTATCGATTTTTTGAGACTTCTGGATATATGTCGCTTCTAGATGAAACATTAATCACCAAAACATCAACAAGTAGCTTATCCCAAATCAGCATGTTTTCTGTTGCCATCCAACCCTTTTGATTCTTAATTTATGGACCATTTCGTAACTAATATAGCCTTGTGTTTCACCCGCATATGTCAAACATGAAAAATTATTGCAATATCGTCAGCTGATAAACATATTTATTCTTGGCCAAATTTATGCAAAGGAAACAATCTCACGATATATATACATCAATATATTTGAAAATAATTAAATAATATGGGTGATTAATATATTTATACGTATCTGTTTATCTCTTAAACCATATGCTAAATCAATTTCCCTTGTGTAACATTTGGAATCTCCATTATGATGAGCTTCTTTAACCAATGAAGCCACACCTTCCCATGTTAATGCGCGACTAGATTGTTGACATCGTTCAATCCATACCGTCATCCAATCAAGAGTGTTTGTGATGTACAAATGTAGTACATCCCACTTTCAACCAACTATATCCAAAAAAAATGAAATTCATAAACGACGTTAATAAATTCAAAAAATTAAAACATTTCAATAGTGATGTTAACAACCTTGAAATTAGGGTGTTTTATGTTTCATGTGATCATAAAAGATTAAAAAGTTGGTTGTAGACATGGTTGTTCGATAGTTGAGGTGTAAAGGCCTTTAAAAGGAATAAATTTATCATTGTAAACCCTCATAGGATGAGAAATAAAGAAGTTATAGCTATTGTCCTCAAGAGTTTTGTGAGGAAAAACATGTGAAATGAGAGGTTCAAGCCTAGGTTTCAACAAAATATGTATGGGAGATCTGATTTTATGAATTTTTACCCATGTGTAGACCTAATGGGTTGTTTCTTAGTTGTTTTTGAGGTCTAGGAGGTCGTGGAAGTATGAGATTGAATAAACCCTCATTATTTTGGCCTAAAACAAGGGTTTTGGATTTGGCAAGAATCTAGTCATACAAGTGGAATCTTTTTGTGGATTTGGAGGTTTGGAGGCATAAAAAAAATTCCCCAAGATTTCATGGGCATATGACAAGTTTAAAGACTAGTTGCTTTGTAAAATAGGCCTAATCAGCCTAATTTGCACAACCTAGAAAGGGTGATTTTGGTGATTTTGTCCAAAGGACTTGTACTTCCCCTTGAAGTATGTTTAATAACGCCAAAATGGGTATCTAAAACCATCAATTTTTTGTCTGATGTTTTGGGAAAGTTTTGAGTTTTTGGGCAAAACTAGGTTTGCACTACTACAAGGATTCAAGGAGTCAAAGTGTGAAATTTGACTTTTGTTGTTTGTCAGGCTTTGAGAGTTGTTAGGATTGTTTAAAGTGGTCATTCTAAACTTGTTGGAAGCCTCTTAAATTTAGGTTGATAGGTTGGTTGAGTTGAGCATCCCAAGTCTACATCAATTAGTTAATTACCACGGTATACGACCTTAATTTATAATTGATGTATATTGAAGATTAATAATTAAATAAGTACAATATACATAAAAAAATGTAAAATATATTATAATTACCTCTCACTTTCCTCAATCTACCTTTCCCCATCAGGTACTCCCCTTCAAATTTTTTAATGGAGTTGGGATCCCAAATGTGATCTACATGGATCTTTGCTACAAAATTAGGAAGATATTCAGTAATGTACACCATGGTCTGGTATACCATATATCCCTCCACCATAGAACCCTCAGGATGTGCTCTTTGTCTAACCAAAGCCTTCAAAAATTTCAAGTGCCTCTCAACCATCCATTACTAACTCTCAGGTGTGGCTGTGTCCACACAATACACCCCCTCAACTTGGTGTATGAGGTAGTGTTCTTGTGCATTGAAAATGTCAGCTGTAGACACCTTTGCATTTCATTAGATCTATGAATTTTTCTCTTCCAATAATTTATATCTTCTTTAATGGATTTCTTTTAAATGACAGCCACATCTACAAGATCTACAGAAATATTAATGAGATTTAGTACTCACCAATATACACACATATTACATAACAAGAAACAAATGGAAATGAGAAGATCTACACAACAAATTAACAAACATTGCTTACTTACCTCATGTATTTTCCAAGATCATATTTAACTGTTTGACATTGTTGTCGGTTGTCTAGGAGAGATAGAGGTAGAACGTGACTAAGGAAGTAAATTATAAAATGATCTTTTTCATTATTTTCCAAAGTATGAACATAATATTAATCAAAAGAAATACGCAAGATACAAATATATACCAATACAATAATTACCTTAATGAAGGTATGTCAATCATGCAGTTTTCATCCCTGGCCCAAATTCACCTTTCTTTGTTATGATATTGTTTATGTTCACAACAAATCTTGTGGAAATCAATTTTTCGTATGACTTCTTTTATAGCATTGCTTTGTTGCTCCGTTAATAACCAAGGAAGGGTGCTTATATTAATTTGGTCTCCATCGCTATTTAATTGAATGACATTTTTCATTGCATGATTGGCTTCCTGAATGTCACTACAAATTTTGACAATTTTTTCTTTGTCATGCCTTCCATCCAATATTTTTCATAACGTTTTTGTTATATTCTTTCTGATATGCATTGTATCAAACAAATGCACAATTTATAGTTGCTCATAGTAGGGCAACCTACTAAATTGTCTGGGATAACTTTTCATTCCCTATGGAAGCCGTGGCCATTAATGTCTTGATGACCTTTATGAAGCATATAAGTTAAACAAATTAACAACAATCATTGTCAATTACAAGCATGAGTAAAACAAAACACTATAAAAATATAAATTCCAAACATATCATAAATGATAGATAAACAATTTGATCTGATGTATAACCTTGACGATTAATTCTATTATATTCCAACTTCCATAGGTGAGGTGTCATTCTTTGTGGTTTTGATGTAGTCTCTTCTTTCCCATTAAAAAGATGTTTTTTAGTAGCTTGATACTTATGATTTTTGTGGAGCAAGTGCCTATACTCATCAAACACCTGCTTTCCTAAATTTGTTGAACGACGAGATTTCATCTTTGGCCCACAAATTCGACATGAAAATTTTCCCTTTGTTTGAAGACTTGCAAGATCATATATAATTGGATTAAATATGTCAATTTTTATAATTATATATATAATGAATAGATTATTTAAAAAATATGCATGATATCTACTTCATAAAATTAAATATCATTAAAGTGCAGTTGAACGTTATAACATACCACAAAAATGTGTTAGCCTTGCGGCATCATGAATTGTCCATGCAAGCATTGCATGGAATTGAAATTGTCTTTGTCCTATTGGTCTAGAGACGTCATACATAGTGACGCCATTCCATAACTTTAGTAACTCGTCGATAAGAGGCTCAATATATACTTTCATATATTTAACTTGGTACTTACCTAGTTGAATGAACATAAACATTACATAATTATTATAACCATTTTACTGCAATATATATAAATTAATGTACATGACTATTAAATAAAAAATATATAAGTCATTATGCAACAAATAAGACAAATGAGATGCTACTATGTTAAATAAAATTGATGTAAACAAATACCTGGAATAATCATTTCCAACATTATGCGCTCCCTCTTTATTGACATCCATGGAAGAACGTTATTGTTGATAAAAAAAATAGGCCACACCGAGTAAATAGATCTCAGCTCTCCAAATGGATTGACACCGTACACTGCCAATGAAAGTCAGAGATTACGAGGTTCTTTAAAGTGAGGTTATTTTTACTCCATGTCCTTAAATGCAAAACCATTCACAGGCATTCAAATAATTTCATCTCCACTTCTATTGCGTGCATGGTAATCCATAAATTGTTCTAAGCTTTCGCACCTAAATAATCGTTGCATATGTGGAATAATGGGAATGTAACGAATGGCTCATAATCGATTTCTATCTTTGGGCATTCGCTATGGCATCCTTTGTGATTTGTGGCCAAAAGATAGAAATCGATTTCAGCCTTGGGTTTGCTCTTGTCCTCGTGTTTTCCCTTGGTGCCCCACCTTGTTTGGCAGTCAAGGGAATGTTAACTTAGGTGAGAATCTCAAATTTCATTGGGCATGTATTCATTGGTTATGAGCTTGCTTTGGAGCTAGATTTTATCAATTGTTGTTTAAGGGATTGCTCCTCTCCTTGAGCGTTGATTTTCTTGGTAACTTTATGTATGGTAGCCATTTTATAATATAGTTTGTAAATATGTCTATTGTTGGTTTTCAACACAGCAAGTACACCATCTTGGTGAGGCGCAATTTCTATAGCTGCATTCGGTTTGCTTCCCCTTGAATTTTCTCTTATCATTTGACACAAGATTTCATGCTAACCTTGGCCACCATTCAACATATATGGGATGTGAAATTTATGTTGACATTTGATTTCTTATGCCTTTTAATTTTGTCGACTTGCATACTGCATTGATAACAAGCATAAATTGTGAAATAGGAATTACTCTAGTATTGTTAATGACTGCCATTTTGATTTTTATATTTATATGGGAGTGTTCATTAATTTTTGTTGAGTGTGTTTATTAATTGGAAATGGGAACGTCTGTTCTATTAAAATGTTGTAATATTCAAGTTGAATGCTTTTATAATATCAATCTATATATATGTGCTTGTATGAATATATGTACATCTCAATATAAATTGGTATGCTGCACTGGAAATTTAGTATGCCTCTTTATTGGCTGCCATTGTACAGTTAATACTTGGTACTGCGTTGTATGTCATTTATGTTTAGCATTTGATAAATGCATTACATAATTGATATACGAGTGTATATATATATAGGTATATGAATAATTAAATATATATGTATATTTTCCACATTATAATTTGTATATTTTAGTGGACATTTTATTTGGTTAATAACATATACACAATTGTATATACAGATATGTGTTTTGATTTTAATCAAATCCTAGTATCAATGTTTAGGGATTAGTCTCATCGAAATTTGCATATTAACATTTGGAGCAAAAAAAATGGTTCCATTCCTTAAGGCTCAATCTTTAAATTGTTGATGAAAATGCTTAATGTGGTATTAGATGAAGATACACATGTAGATTTATAGGTGTATTATTTTAGGGTTAAAGATTAAGGAAGAAATGCTTTAGAAAAGATTATTTAATCATATTCAAATTAGGTGCATTGTTTATCCAAATTTAAGTAACAGAATGATTTAGATGAATTAGAAGGGTACTTGATTTAGATAGGAGATAGATAGATGTATTAAGTAAATAATTAAATATATTGGTGTATTTCACTTTCAGGTAAATGCTAATATTATGCTTTAGTAAAGGCTAGGGAATTCGAATTAAATGTTTTAGGTTAAATGTTAGGTGATTCAATCTAGATGTTAATAGTGATTTTAAATGTTTCTAAAATTATCACTTTGAATGTGTAGTGCGATTCAAGATTGATTTTTAATGATCCCTTGAAGTGGTGACTTTCACTTGTATTAGTTTGATATGAGGAGATTTTGTGCTTTGAATTACTTAAAATTCATGTTGGGTATTATGTGGAGAGAAAATTGAGGTCTTCCTTGGATGCCCTATTGGCTGATTTACTGTTGGTAATTGTGATTGATTTTGTATTGAATTGATTATGTTAGTTTTGATTAAGTTTCAAGATCTCGTTATGATGTTGCCACTCTTATTCAACACTTGTCATTTTGTGATTGTGGATTTTATACAGTCATTTTGTGGTTTCATGATGCAAGTCTATCTCTTGTGTTAATTTTGAATGAGGAGACTTTATGTGATGACTTTCTTGTAGTCATGTTTTGAGATTATGTTGGGATCCTATAGCGTTTGAGTTACTCTCAATTGGGAGTTTATGGGTAGTTGGTTTATTAGGTTTCCAGAGGCTAAGGGAAAAGTTTGTTACTTGTGTATTTTTATATTTGGCTCTTTGAGAAACTCCTGATCGTAATTCTTGTTTGAGCATGTGGGTGGTTACCTTGCACCGTGGTTTTTCTTTTGATGTGGTTTTTATGCGAGAAGGTTCATGACTCGTGTGTGTTTTGATTTTTTGATGTTTCAGTGCTTTGTGTAATTGGGTACACCCTAGCTGTTTATGGATTGTTTGATGCTACTAGGGAGAGTGGCTCTTCATGGGGGCCAACGCACAAAGGGGTAGCCTAGGTAACCCATGGAAGAGTTTTCTTAATAAGTGATAACCTAATGAATTAACTAGTGGGTTTGGGTAGGTTCACATTAAAAAAGATAAGTATGATGCCTCACCCATGCCTATAGTGCTTTCGCAGGCTAAGGATGGGCTGAGAAGGTCAGGTTGGAAAGATCGCTACCTTGTCCCCACGAAGGGTAAGTGGTCCCACATGTGTCACCCTATGGGGCCGGTGCTTAGTGAGAGGCAAATAGGGTAACCATAGATGGGGGTCGACGCCTAGTGAGAGGCAGCCAAGGTAACCCATGCTAGGGCCATGTGATGACCTTCTTATTTCATCTTATTTACTCATTTGATTTATGTTTGCGTAATTTCATTTGCAAAGGAAAGAATTGTAGAAATGGAACAGTAATGATGTGCAAATACGAATCTTAAGGAAAGATAGTTAATTGATGACTGAATGGATATTCCTAAATTAAATTGACTACTTGCTTGATATATGATGAAATGATACAAAAGTACTAGATATACTATAGCACACAGATGTATGATGTTAGTAGATGGTCTAGAAGGGAGGGATACCCCTTTATTATGGATAGTTGCCTTCCGGGATAGGTGCCAAAGAGTGTAGATTTTGCTTTTCCAAAATCTAGTTTAAGTTACATTTTATAGAATGAGTTTGGCCAAGCTTTGCAATCATTATTTGGAATGGACTGGTTATTTATTTATCCTCTCTTTGTCTTTACCTAACATGGAACTTGCATGTTCTAACAGTAGATAGAAATGCATGTAGTTAGGCATGCACTAGATTCCACCTTGCTATCTGTATCTCTTGCTAAGTGTTTTGTGCAGGGTCGAGCATTCTTCAATGGACAAAAGAATTCCAAGGAAAAGTAGCTTTGTGGTTGGGTGGAAAAGAACCTGAACCATGTTCTCATCCACCAATGGAGGTGAGCTTTCGAAGAGGAATTACAGTGGAAAATTATATCTTATTGATGTACTTGTATCATTGATGTAATTGTTGTATTGACTATGTGGTGATTGAATGCCAAGTCAAACCATGTATATTGGCTATTGGCATTTGGAAAATGAATATACAAATGTATATTTTTTTTTAATTTTTGGACATGAAATTGTTATGATGGAAAATAGCTATGGAATTTATGTCTTTAATTTATATTCATAATGTCAAATATTAATTTATCATGAAATATTAGTTGGGTTTGTTACATTTATCCTAAGTGTATTAAGGAATTAATAGTAGTGACATGACTAAAATGAAAGAGATTGTAATATGCAAACATCCCATTGTGTCGAGGGTCACTACAACAAGAATGCTAGAATAATAATAAAGAGATAGAGAAGACAAGAGAAAAGAAGAAATAACAATATTGCCTTATAAACCTTATAGAAGCTAGAGACAATAATGTTGTTAAATTCCACAAAATACTTAATAAGAATATTGTAGAAGTGTTAGTTTGATCACAAAGAGGGAAAAATACCAAAGAATAGATATAAAGAGCTATATATAGTGTGAGAATGCAAGATATTGGATGAACAAGAGAGAGAGAGAGTCAAAAGTGAGAATTAAAATGAGAAGATGAGGTAAGAGGAAGAGAATGCAAAGCCATTTAAATTAATTTGGAGTAATTACCCAAGAAAATATGACACAATATATACCCTAGGAAAACCCTCAAGAGGGAAAAAACCCACCCTCCAAAAGCATCCATCTCTCATGTATTATTCAGCAATAAATATTACAATACATCTTCTGAGTCTCCATGAACACCATTGAAGCAACAAGCTCTCTCCAAGCAATCCATGCGAACAAGCATGCAACCACACATCATGTGCCATGCTTCAAACCCTCACAAATTCTAACCAGAGCTAATCATGCAAAATTGCATCTCACAATAACTACCTTTGTGGTTGCTTTTATAGAAGCAAGCTCCCACAAAACCACTAAGTGGTATTGCACAAAACTATGTGACAATAACTATGAGATTACAAACCATGTCCCTTATTTAATATTGGGTGCTTTATTTATTATTTTCCCCAATATTAAATAATTACATTTTAGCAATTTAACTTATGTCCCAATGTTACATGCAACATTTAGTGGCTCCAAGAATAATTACATTAAATACATAATGCAAGGTGTACAACACACCTTTTCCCAACATTCTCCCACTTGTTGTATACATTGCATAAGGGAAACAAGTAACCTCAAACCATGAATCAAATGAGCAATCCATATAGCCACATATACCATCATGGAATCTAAATGCCCCATGTGCTCCATCAAGATACCTGTAACAAGAATCAAAGTGACTACCATCCCAAGCATGAATGCTCTCATCCTCCATCATGCCACTGCATAAAGAGAAGAAACCATCCAATAGAGAAGCCACACAATCTATCACAACAAAGCATAAGTCTTGCTTAGCTGATATCCCAAACACACACTCAATCCAAAAGTATCAATATGCACCAGTAGCTGTCAAGATACACAAACCCAAAGCTGAAATAACACCCACAGCAAGTGCCAATACATCCAATTGTCCATACCTCCAAGGTATACAAAACATAGTAAACTCATGCCATAAACATATACACCCATAAACTGCAATCATAAACTCCATGTGCAAAACCAAAGAATGGGCGATGGCAGATTTAATAATAAAATTTTATTTATTAAAAAATTGAAAGCCTTTAAATAGGCTGGCTGGCGGTTGCAGGTGGTGTCTGGCACCCCTACTGGACAGGGTACCCCCGGCGGTTTGGTTTCTGGCCGGCAGTACCCTGCCAACAGGGCCTGCCACCCTGCTGCTGCACAGCGCAGCCAAGTGTGATCTGGGGGGGGTCCTCCTCATAAAAAATATTTATTTATTTATTTTCAAAGTTTTTCAATAAACTTTTTCAAATCAATTTTTTTTATTTCTAATAATTTTTATTTTTTTTCATTTTGTTTTGTAGGAACGAATTTTTAAATGGATGGAGAATAATATATATTTTTTTAATATTATTTTGACGTTCGTACGATCTAGGTATGGGTTCAAAAATTTTGCAATTTTTCACAGTATCAGAAATAGGTTAAATTATATATCAATTTTCGTCTCTCGGCCAACCTAAATCCAACCGTGAGGTCTATTTTGAGTCAGGAGATCATATGTGAAAGATCACCCCCAAAACCCCCATTTGAATACAAAACCAAGAAACCTATTTCACCCAAAAAAATTCACATCCCAGATCCATAAACAACCCATTTAATCAGCAAACCCAAAAACTTCAGATATACAATAAACAACCTGCAAAACCTTCATATCCTGCCATGTCTTTGATTCTCACATGCAATGCATAGATTCAAACTTAAACAATATTTTTCTCATCCAAGGGTTATACAACCACAACCAAAGCTCTGATACCACTTGTTGGAAACTTGCAGCCAATTAAAGACAATTTCCACATAACCCATAAACAAATATATGCATTTAATTATTTAGAATCCACATACAAGAGAATAGACAACATACCCAAGAAAATATGACACAAGATATACCCTAGGAAAACCCTCAAGAGGGAAAAAAACCCAACCTCCAAAAGCATCCATCTCTCATGTATTATTCAGCAATAAATATTACAATACATCTTCTAAGTCTCCATGAACACCATTGAAGCAAAAAGCTCTCTCCAAGCAATCCATGCGAACAAGCATGCAACCACACATCGTGTGCCATGCTTCAAACCCTCACAAATGCTAACCAGAGCTAATCATGCAAAATTGCATCTCACAATAACTACCTTTGTGGTTGCTTTTATAGAAGCAAGCTCCCACAAAACCACTAAGTGGTATTGCACAAAACTATGTGACAATAACTATGAGATTACAAACCATGTCCCCTTATTTAATGTTGGGTGCTTTATTTATTATTTTCCCCAATATTAAATAATTACATTTTAGCAATTTAACTTATGTCCCAATGTTACATGCAACATTTAGTGGCTCCAAGAATAATTACATTAAATACATAATGCAAGGTGTACAACACACCTTTTCCCAACAAAAACATAACATGAAATTGCAAGTTTATGCAATTTTTGATGTTATAAATACTCACTATCCAAATAATTTATATTGTATATAGATTATTAGGTCTTATAATATTTGAACAATAATGATAAGCTAAATTAGAGATATATGGGATAGGTAGAGTTCGCATAAATTTATTCTTTGTGTTGAAGAATAGGAGTACAAATTTGAACAAGTAGATATGTTGAGTAGGAAATAAAATTTACAAAAAAATTGAGTAGACATGGTAGAATTTGATGAATTGAAGAATTTGCATGAATTTGATCCTAATTTTGTAGAAACATGCAAGATATGTAAATAACTGATAGAATCAAGTGGCTTGATTACATGATCTAGAATGAAATGTTATTTTAGGATAACCAGTTAAATATTACAAGAAGCTTAATGAAGAAAAAATTGATCAAGAAGAAGCATAACAATGGTTTAAATATATATTTTAGAATATATAAAATAGTGGTATTTAAAATTATTTTTGGCCTCCAATATATAAGGATGTGAGAAATTATGCTCAAGGATATAGGATTTATCAAGTTGAAAAAGTGTTTAGTCAAAATATTATATTGTACAAGCCATTAATAGTTCTACTGAAACCTTGGGAGGACATAAGTATGGATTTTGTATTGGGGTTTCCTAGAACAAAAAAAGGAGAAAATCCTATATATGTATTTGTGGATAAATTTTCTAAGATAGAACATTCCATAGCATGTAAGAAGCTAAATGATGTAGTACACATAGTTGATTTATTTTTTAGAGAAATTATAAGATTGCATGGGTTACCAAGGAGTATAATTTAAATAAATATACAAGTTTGGTTGTTACTTTTGGAAAAATTATGAAAGAAGATGAAAAATAATTTTTAATTTAGTTTAGCATATCAACTATATATTAATGGATAAATAAGAGTTTGGGTAACTTGTTAAGATGCTTGGTAGGAGAAAACATAAGAAAATGGGATGAGGTGCTCGCATAAGAAAAGTTTGCATATAAAAATTTAGTAAACAAGATTAAAGGGACGCCACCATTTATTGTAGAATATTACTCTATTCCAAGGAATGTATTAGAATTATAGTATATCATAGATTAGGAAAAGAGGAGTGTAGAAGTTGAAGATTTATAAAACACATGAAAAAAGTACGTATTGAATTAAGATGTTATTTGGAGAAGATGAATGGGAGATATAAGTATAATGCTTATGAGAAAATAAGACATACAAAGTTTTTGGGTTGAGATGAAGTGATGGTGTATCTCAAAAAGGAAAGGATTCCAATTAGAAGATACAACAAGCTTAAAATGAAAAAATTTGGTTTTGCAACATTATCCAAAAAATTAATTTAGATATTATATGAGGTAGAATTGCCTAAAGGTTCCAGGGGCATGTCACCCATTGTCAATGTTTTATACTTATTCAAATATTGTGAAGAATAATTGTATGGTTTTGAAATAAAGGTAGAATGAGAAAATAAAATAATTTAATAATAAAACTAAGAAATTGAAGAAGTTTTGGATAGTAGAATCAGGAGTACAAGTATGAAGAATATTTGATGAAATAGAAGGGAAGGTTGATTGAGAAATCCTCATGTATTTATAAGGCCAAGGGGAACTATTTTGGTTTTACTTTGGCCATTGGAAATTGAGAGACTCATTGTTCAAATTATCTTGGGTGTTTAATGCAGGAGCATCCAAGGTGTAAGAACAATCGTGCGTCACCCAAAAATATACTTTCACATTTTTTAGGTTTACAATAATTTTCCAATAACCATTTGATAATTACAAACCTTGGTTTTAACCATAAAGGCATATCAAAGTTTTATACTCAAGTATAACATAGTTTAAATAATTTACTATTTCTAGTTTGTGGTAAATATTGGTTATATTCTCAATATTGTTGGTCCTAGGGATGTTTGTAGTATAAACCACATCAAGATTCAATGTATATTCATCATTTCCTTCATTCTATGAGGTTGTCAGCTACACATTGCATCTCACATTAAGCATTACACCATCTTGTGACATGCAAATTATCCTTAAAACTAATAAACACTATATAATAATAACTAATGATCATAGGAGGGAAATTATATTTAGATGGGAGGATATAAAGATTCATTTCAAGAGCCAAGAATCAGTCTGATAGCATATCAAGAGTAATGCATTTTAATATCAAATATGGTGTAGGAGCACCTACACCACAACATCAATATTTGATTATTTGAATGCCTAGTAGGTTAATGATAGTGTTTTTGAGTCTTGTGTCATGAATAAGGTCTCAAAATACCACTTGAAATGTAATGAAACATTTGGAAAGGTCCCTTAGAGGAAGTTGGTTATAGGTTACAAGGTTGATATTATAAGTTGTTACTTATCATTTTGTTTTGTAGTAGGCTTTTAGTGTTTTAAATAGTTGTTATAAGGAAGTTGGGGAAGTTACCCATTGGAAATTTGTTTCAAAATGCATTTAAATCCATTTAGAGGCTCAAAATCTAGTTGTTTAAGCCAAGTGAATACAATAAACTTTAAAGAATTTTTGTTTTATTGTTGTTTTTCACTGTATTTTTAGTATTTCCTAACTATGTGCAAGCCGTACAGGCTTCCAATGCATTTATTTCTCATTTGACTCTGTAGATAGATGTTATAACTTACATTTGGTGTTTTGATAGGGGTTTGTTTAAACTCTTAAGGCTTAAAATCTTCAAAAATCTTCTATCAGATTTTCAACAGTCCCAAGGGTTTTGAAGCCATTGTAATGCCTTAGTCATCATCCCACCTACCGTCTTCAATTTTAACTCGGTGGGATGATGTTTTGGAATGTAGGGAAAGATAATTTAGGAGGAGGCATGAAATAAAGGTTTCTTGGCTTGAATAATGAAAGAAAGGGCTGAAATTGTGTGTTTTTCCCTTGGAATTTGGTGGGTCAGACCTATGAGTTGACAAACCCACATTGTAAATGAAAAAATGAATGTTCCTTGAGAATTGGAGGACCTATTTAAAGGTTTCTGAGTAGTGGGGTTGATCAGGAGTGGCTTGGAAGTAAGAGAATCAATAGGGGTGTCCTAAAACCCTAGTTCTTTAGGCTACAAGGAGGGTTTTAGCATTGGAGGTTTGTTTGAGCATGTAAGGTCCTAAGACCAGGAAAATCCTTTGTTTTGAAACACAAGTAAAGACTTTTTTTGGGTTTGGGAGTCCGGTGTGAAGATCTAAGGGTGGTCTCTTTGAAAAAGTGGCCTAATTGAAGACTTAAAATTGTGAAGAGTCCAAATTTGAAGCTTTGGGTCCAAAGGAGTTGTACTTGGTTCTCTGGTATGTTAAATAACTCTGAAATGGGTACTTGAATCCATTTTTTTTTCTCAATTGTTTTGGAAAAGTTTTCTCAAGTGCCTGAAAAATAGGTTTCCCACTACTACAAGGAAAGCTAGTGACCACAAGTGAGTTTTGGAGATTTTGTTGAATTTGACTTGGAGATTGAATTAAAATGGTTCAATTGTCAACATATGAATGTTGAGGGTCTTTTTCAGGGCCTAGGGTAAGATTTGTGGTTGTTTTACAAAATTGAAGGGTTGAGACCCTTGAGGGTGAGTTGATATCTAGCAGGTTGGAAGCATTGTAAGGAAGAGTTCTTTGTTTTAGAATTGATATTCCCATTATTGAGATTGATCTTCACCTTGGCTCTGCATCAAAATAGAATTTTATATTTCACACATAGTTGTGACAATATATCTAAGAAGGAAAAATCCTCATGTTGTAAGCCCTTGTAGTGGATTATAATGAAGTTTATGACTATGATTAATAAAACATATGGTTTCTTTTGTGTATCAATTGAGTTCCACTATGTGATCATTTTTTAGGCTTCATGGTTGGATAATTCTTTATTAGACCCTCTGGCCATGACTGCATCAACTTGGTCCTTGTTAATTTTCATTCTAGAAATAATACTACCCCTATATCCTTCATATCAAATGCACCAAAAAAGTGAGTTTTAAGCTCTCTAATAATACACCAAAAAATGATATTTAAGATCTCTAATAATCCCCATGCTATATTACTAATAAATAACATGTCAACAACATACAAGATAATAATTAGAACATAATAATAAATAAATTTAATGAAAAATAGCGATATTATTTACTTCTAATAAAACTCAACTTCAATGTAAAAGTATTAAATTTTGATAACATGCCTAAGGTGATTGTTTCAAACCATGTAGTGACTATTTTAACTTGTAAACTAAAACTTATTTCTCATTTACCTTAAACCCATTCAACTATTACATACAAATTTCCTCTTCAAGATCCATATATAATAAAGTAATTTTAACATCTATTTTCTCTACTTTAAAATCACAAGAAATGTTAATATAAGGTAAGAATATAATAGAAGACACTTTAGAAATAGGATAAAATTTCACCAAAATCAACTCCCTCTCTTTAGGAATAACCTTTAGCCACAAGTATATCCTTGTACTTGTTTAACTTATTGTTTACTCTAAATTTTCTCTTGAATACCCACTTGCAACCAATGGGCTTCCTTCCCTCAAACAAAATCACAAGATCCCAAGACTCAGATCTATCCAAGGCCATCATATCATCCTAAATGGCCTCCATCTAAGAATCACGCTAATCTAAAGAGAGAAATTCCTCCAAAGATCTAGGTTCATTAGTAGTACATGGAAAAATAAATACACAGCAATATTTGGTGGGCTATAACTATCAATTGGGTTTTTGTTATCTCAAGGATTGTCTAAGGTTAGAGTAAGGGACTCTACCTACTCCTCTACATGCTCAACCTACTAAAAATTCTCATCTAACCTCTCTCCTACCTCTCTATCTTCAAAATATTTGTACATATTCAACATGCACATATTCTTATTTCTCAACCCTTGTCTCAAAATGCATTATTTTCCTTATTTTTAATTTATCCTACTAGATACAAGTACTCTAAGTTCCCAAAAAATCACATTCAAGAGAATATATAATTTTTCAAGATTAGAGGATTCCAAAGGTTATAACCCTTTACATTGTCGCTATGATAAATGAGGATATAGATCTAAGCCTTAGGATGCAAATTAGATCACTTTTATCAAGGAACACAATCAAAAGAATCATAGCCAAATACCATTAAATGTGAAATAGAGGGTTTCCAGTGCAGAGGCACTTGGGTGTTTTTGTAAATAAGGGTCAAGTTTGAGTCTTTTGTGCTTTGGTCATTTTTTTGGTTGTAATAAGGTCTATTGATACCATGGTTCATGTTTTTGGTCAATGTAAGGTCAAGTTTGTAAAAAGTTGTCAAGTGTTGCAAAAGTTGCAAAAGTTGCAATAGTTGCAAAGCAACTTTGCATTTTTGGTTTGTATGGGAAGTTCAAGTGTTGGCATTCAAAAACTAGTTATCCAACAGTTTTTTTGGCTTGTAGATGTTTAAATATTTCCTTGTGTGGTCAAGGCAACCTTCTGGAGACATTTTGGAGATCAAACAATATCAATATGCTTTGTTTTCTGAGTTTTTAATTGATTTCTTGTTGTTACAAAGGTTTGTACTATTTTGTATGGTCTGAAAATGTGCTAATTTGTATTGGAATTGATGGTGGACTAATTTAACTCTCATTTTCAATTGATTTCATTCATTTTCATTGAGTTTGGAGTGAGTTTGAACCAATTTTCTGAAAACAACCAGGAAACCCTAGTTTTGAGGGTTTGATAGAAGAAACATGAAGTAGAGCCCATTCCACCGGTGGAAAAATCTGATAATCAGTGGAATGGAATTAATTAGGGTGATTTTAATGTTGGTATGGTTTGCAAAAGCAAGGGATGGAGTTAGGGCTAAGTTTGATGCAGCCCTGGCCTAATATCTCTATGTATTAGGCTTGGGTGATTAGGTAGACGTAGGATTTTGATGATAGAAGATTTGAAGATTGTTCCAGTTGATGGAAAATGAATATTCAGACCCCATGTGACATGTTAAAGGCTTTGGAGTGAAGACTTGTATTTTGGAGAATGAAATCCTTGTTGTTGCTTTGTAAAACAAGCCTAATTAGGCCTATCTGCAACATAGCATTCAAAATTTGAGGGTGTTGTTACAAAACAATGATATTTACAATTTTGATATGTTTCTAAGGGGAATAAAGGGTATTTGTAATGGTGTTCCAATTTTTGGCTTGGAGTCTTCTCAGATATTTATGTTGAAAAACCCCTGTTTCAAGTACTACTAGGAGAAATAGAGGATTTGTGAGAAAACCACCAAGTTAGGGTTTTAGATTTGTGAGTTTGTCTAATTGTGATTTTTTGATAACCCCCACCCTACTCTACATCAAATTGGTATCAGAGCATAGGTTTTGGTCAATAAGTGGAAAAGGTTGAAGTTTGAAAAAGCAAAGATGCCTCCTAAAAAGAATCCAACAGCCAGAGAAGTGAGAGAGTTAAAGGAAAATCATGCCAAGGAGTTGAGACATGTAAAGGAGTCTCAAGAAGTTGTCCTAGCTAGACTTGCAGCACTTGAATCAAATTAAAAGAGAGGTATGGTCACCGGAGATCAAAGTGACAAAGAGGATGAGGAAGAGGGTGAAAATGAAAACCCTCAAAGAGGAGTCCAAGGTGATGATGAGTTGGACCCTAATGAATTGAGAATGTCTAATTTGTTGAAGGTTTTCAAAGGAGACACTCCTAAGGTGAAGATGGACTTACCCATGTATGGTAGGAAGATGGATAGTGAAGAGGTGCTAGGTTGGATTGATGCACTTAATAACTATTTTGAGTATTCAAAGAGGTAGCAGATGATCAAAAGGTTAAATTTTCCAAAACAAAATTGAAAGGCCCTACTTTAACTTGGTGGAATTATGTGCAAGAAGAGAGGGTGAAGAAGGGAAAGTTAAAAATCAATTCATGGGACAAAATGGTGGCTAAAATCAAGAGCCAATTTCTACCTGATGATTATGCAATACAAACATTTAGAAGGCTATAAAACCTCAAGCAAAAGGAGATGGATATCATGGCTTATATAGAGGACTTTCACAAGCTAATTATAAGAGTTGGTCATGTTGAGGATGAGGTGGAGAAATTAGAAAGGTACATGAATGGGTTGAGGTTCAATATGCAAGATGAGTGAAGTATTACCACCCCTAGAACGGTGGAAGAATGCTTTCAATTGGCAGTCAAGGCAGAATAAAAGATAAAGAGAAGGAAAGAGAAGTAAGGAAGGGGAAGAGGAAAAAGTTTCAGAGGTAGAGGAACATTTGGAGGAAGAGGACAGTCCCAAAAACCACAAGGAGAGACAAGTGCTAATCAAGAACAAAGCTCAGAATCAAGAGGTAGTTTCAAAGGTAGGAGATCAAATAGTAGAGGCAGATTTGGTGGTCAAGGAAGAGGATCAAATACATTCTCAGGAAGGTGTTATCAGTGTAACAAGATTGGCCATCAAGCTTGGAAATGTCCAGATAAGCAGCCTCTACTTCACATGGTGGTGAAAGAAGAACTCAATTGGTGCAAGAGGAAGACAATGAGAGTGTCAACTCTCCATCACAACATGTTGCTCCATAAATTAGAGAATCTCTGATGATGAGAAGAACATTACCAAAGTTCCTATGGCGAAGGAGCCTCCACAAACAAAATCCCTCTTTAGAACCACCTGCAAATCTCAAGGTAAGGTTTGTAAAGTTGTTGATTCGGACTCCAAAGATAATTTAGTTTCTTTAATGATGGTTGAAAATTTGAAAATGAAGAGGATTCCACATCCCACTCCTTACAAGGTATCCTAGTTGAATAAGGAACAAGAGTTCCTAGTAAATGAACAAACATGGGTGGAATTTAACATAGGAGGGTACAAAGATAAAATATTGTGTGACATCATCCCAATGGATTTTTGTCATCTACTTTTAGTGAGACCCTAGAAATATGATATAAAGGCTAAACATGATGGTCAAAAAAACACTTATGTGATAGAAAAGGATGGGATCTCATTCACTCTTACTCCATTGCAAGAAGAAAGCCTAGATACACAAGTTGGGTCTAGTGTAATGTTGGTTGGGGAAAAAGAGTTTTTTAAAACCATGAAAGAAGAAGGAGGAGAAGGTTATGCCATTGTAATCAGACCAAAATCTGTCATGACAGTAGTAAAGGTTGATGAACAAATACAAAGACATTGTGGTAGATGAACTTCCTAGCTCTTTGCCACCAATAAGAGATGTGAGTCACCATATAAATTCCATACCAAGGGAAAACCTCTCTAACAAAGCTGCATACAAAATGAATCCTCAACAGAATGAAGAGATTAGGAAGCAAATCCAAGATTTACTTGACAAAAGCCTAATAAGGGAGAGTCTTAGCCCATGTTTTGTTCCCACTGTTTTGGCACCAAAGAAGGGAGGAGATTGGAGAATGTGCATCAACTCAAGGGAAATTAACAAGATCACCATAAGGTGTAGGGTCCCCATACCAAGAATGGAAGATTTGATGGATTTTTTAGGTGGGGCTTATTATTTTTCTAAGATTGACCTCAAAAGTGGCTACCACCAAATTATAATTAGAGAGTGGGGTGAGTGGAAAACTGCCTTCAAAACAAATGAGGAGTTATATGAATGGCTTGTTATGCCATTTGGGATTTCAAATGCACCAAGTACCTTTATGAGATTAATGAATGAAGTTCTGAAACCCTTCATATGTAAGTTTTTGGTTGTCTATTTGGATGATATTCTTATTTTTAGTAAGACTAAAGAGGAACACTTGCAGCATTTAGACATGGTTTTGAAAAGGTTAAATGAAGAAAATTTGATGATAAATTTGAAGAAGTGTGAATTCATGAAGGAGGAGTTGGTCTATCTTGGCTTTGTGATCTCAAAAGGTTCCTTGAAGATGGATCCCAACAAGGTAGAAGTGATTCTCAATTGGCATAATCCAACATCAATAAGTGAGGTAAGAAGTTTCCACAACCTAGCTAGTTTTTACATAAAATTTATGAAAAATTTCAGTCATATATGCTCTCCAATCATTGACACAATAAAAGGGGATAAAAGGAAAAGGTTTGTATGATATGATGAGGGAGAAAAAAATTTCCAATATCTAAAGCAAAGGGTAGCACAACAACCTATCCTAACATTGTCTGACTTTAACAAAGTTTTCACAATTGAATGTGATGCAAGTGGGTATGCAATTGGGACAGTATTGAGCCAAGAGGGCAAGCCTATTGATTTCTTTAGTGAGAATATTAATGAGGAAAATAAAAAGTATTCCTCTTATCATTTGGAGTTATATGCTATGGTACAATCATTGAAGGAGTGGAGACACTACCTCCTTCCTAAAGAGCTCATTGTTTTTACTGACAATCATGATTTGCAGTTCCTTAACAGCCAAGACAAACTCATCCACAAACATGTGAAGTGGGTAGAGTACCTACAAAGTTATACCTTTACCATCAAACACAAAAAGGGACAGTCAAACAAGGTGGCAGATGCTTTGAGCAGAAGGACATTGTTGGTTCAAGAAGTTCAGTTGCAGAGTGTTGGTATTGATGCTTTGAAAGGTATGTTGTAGAGGATGATGATTTTAAAGAAATTTATGCCTCTTGTAATCATTTCAATGGAACTTTTAATGAAGATAATTTTGATTTCTTGATTCAAGAAGGTTTACTTTTTAAGGGTGCTCAACTTTGTATTCCCAAATGCTTTATGAGAGATAATTTGATTAGGGAGAAGCACAGTGGCAGCTTGGCAGGTCACTTTGGTGTGGACAAAATCTTGGAGTAGGCAAGAAGGTATTATTATTGGCTAAAGATGCAAAGTGATGTGAGAAAAATTGTAGAAAATTGTGTTTTTTGTCAAAGGGTCGAGGGGTGTAGTACAAATGCAGGTCTTTATCAACCATTTCCAATCCCAAATAGGCCATGGGAGTCCATCAACATGGATTTTGTGTTGGGGTTGCCCAAAACTGAAGGAGGATTTGACTCTGTGTTTGTTGTAGTGGACCGGTTTAGCGAAATGGCACATTTTATACCATGTAAAAGTACAAATGATACCTCATTCATTACAGGGTTGTTTTTCAAGGAGGTGGTCAGGATCCATGGATTACCATTAACTATTGTTTTAGATAGGGACAATAAATTTGTGGGTCACTTTTGGAGAACCCTTTGGAAGAAGTTAGGAACAAATTTGACCTTTAGCTCTGCCTATCATCCCCAAACATATGGGAAGACTGAAGTTTTCAATAGAAGTTTTGGAAATCTCCTTAGATTCTTCACAAAAGAACACTCCACATGATGGGATTTGATCCTTCCCTAAGTTGATTTTGCATCTAATGACTGTGAACTGAAGTGTTGGCAAAGGCCCATTTGATATTGTGTATGGATTGCAGCCTAGGGGAGTGTTTGAACTCAGAGATTTGAGTGGAATGGAGAGGAGTGTTGAAGGAGAATAGTTTGCAGTTGTCATGAAATACATACATCAACAGGTTGGAGAGAACCTTCAAAAGAGTGTTGATAAATACAAACATGCAGACTTGAAGAGGAGAGAGGTTCATTTCAAAGTGGGGGGCTTGTTCTTAGCTCATTTGAGGAAGGAAATTCTACCTAAAGGGAAGTATTCAAAGCTACAGATGAAGAAGATAGGGACATGTAGGGTGGTCCACAAGTTTGGAGCAAATTCCTATGAGATAGAACTCCCTCCAGGAGTTGCTATCTCTCCAATTTTTAATGTTTTTGACCTATACCCTTTTAAAGGAGTTGTCATTGTAGGTTAAGATGCAGGTACATCAGAGGTTCTAGATGAAGATTGGATCAGAGACTTACCACCAAGTCAACCATTGAAGCTAGAATGCATTGTGGATACAAAAGAAGCCAAAAGAACAAGGCACAAGGTGTACTATGAGTACCTAGTGAAGTGGAAACACCTTCCTATGGAGGATGCACCACCTGGACGACAAAGGAAGACATCAAAAAGCATGGTGCATCACTTCAAGATTTTCTCTCAAGTGGAACTTGAGATTTGTTTTCCCCAGGAGTATGGTGCAAGGGCACCTAGGTATTTTTGTAAATAAGGGTCAAATGTGAGTCTTTTTTCCTTGAGTCATGTTTTTTGTTATAATAAGGTCTATTGAGACCATGGTTCATGTTTTTGGTCATGTGGGGTCAAGTTTGTAAAAAGTTGTCAATTTTTGCAAATGTTGCAAAAGTTGCAAAACAACTTTGCATTTTTGGTTTGTATGGGAAGTTGAAGCGTTGGCATTCAAAAATTAGTTATCTAATGGTTGTTTTGGCTTGTAGATATTTAAATATTTCCTTTTGTGGTCGAGGTAACCTTCTGGAGACATTTTGGAGATCAAACAATATCAATATACTCTATTTTTTGTGTTTTTAATTGATTTCTTGTTGTTACAGAGGTTTGTACGATTTCGTACGACCTGAACATGTGCTAATTTGTATTGTAATTGATGGTGGATTGAGTTAACTCTCATTTGAAATTGATTGCATTCATTTTCATTGAGTTTGGATTGAGTTTGAACCAATTTTCTACAAATAGCCAAGAAACCCTAGTTTTAAGGGTTTGATAGAAGAAACATGAAGTAGAGCCCATTCCACTGGTGGAAAATTTTGATAATTGGTGGAATGGAAGTAGTTAGGGTGCTTTTAATTTTGGTAGGGTTTTCAAAAATAGGGGATGGAGTTAGGGCTAAGTTTGATGCAACCCTAGCCTAATATTTATATGTATTAGGCTTAGGTGATTAGGTAGACGTAGGATTTTGATAATAGAAGATTTGAAGATTGTTCCAATTGATGGAAAATGCATATTCAGACCCCATGTGACATGTTAAATTCTTTGGATTGAATAATTGTAGTTTGGAGATTGAAAACATTGTTGTTGCTTTGTAAAACAAGCCTAATTAGGCCTAGTTTCAGCATAGTTGTCAAAATTTGAGGGTGTTGTTACAAAACAACCATATTTACAATTTTGATATGTTTCTAAGGGGAATAAAGGGTATCTATAATTGTGTTCCAATTTTGGGTTTGGAGTCTTCTTAGAGAGTTAGGTTGAAAAACCCCCTGTTTTAAGTACTACTAGGAGAAATAGAGGATTTGTGAGAAAACCACCAAGTTAGGGTTTCATATTTGTGAATTTTGTCTAATTGTGATTTGTTGATAACCTCCACCCTACTCTGCATTATTTTCATGTTATCAACACCTCGTATAAAGCTTTATCAATAATATTTGAACAAGGATATTTGTTAATCAAGTAGTAGGATATACTCACAACCTCCACCCAAAATCATTAATATAATTGTATACCACACATCATAATTTCCATTAAGGTTTGATTCATCCATTTTTAACCCCATTTTTTTGTGGGTTCAAGTATTTTTCTTACACTAAATAATAACTACATGTCTATATAAATAATTGAATTCCAACTTAGAACTCTTCTCCTTAGGCAAATGAGCATATGCCTCACAACCAAATACTTGAAAATTTCTCAATGAGGGATTTATATTATACCATACCTCCATGGGTGTCTTATCCACAAGCTCTAAAGTAGGAGAC